>JAZFAU010000033.1:627500-930000 GCA_037178615.1 Dione vanillae
CAGAACATAAAAGTCAATATAAAGAACGCTTTTTTGCATAGCAGGTGAAGTAGAGGGCGACTAATATTAAAATAGTCAATTCCCTACTATCAGCCCAATTGTAGTTTTTTTGTGATACTGTTTGAAAGAGGAAATAATGAAAATTTAAATACAACAGTTCCCTTGAGTGGGAATCGAATCTGTAACCTTTGCGTTTACTAACAGACGCTGTGCTAATGTATGTATGACAAAGCCCTCTTATACACACATACATCACAAATTAGGTACTAAAAGGAATAACGATAATAAACTTAGCTACCTTATTTTATATTATTCATACGTGTTTATTATAATCATTTAAGAAATTAAAACGCTACGATCATGACGCTGTAGACGGTGCGTAGAGCGTTGCTACGGTTGGAACATAAGGAATATAAAAATATATTTTTAATATCGTTTTCTGTTATATACTAAATAAAATTATTGTTAGTAAAAATGTAAGCGTCCAATTCATAATATTTAGAAAGAAATAGTTTTACTCAAAATTCATTAAAATTAATTACCATACACTACATATACTTAATCATTTTAAACAAACAGAAGTAATTTCTGGATTTCATTTGGATTTAAAATTTAGTTTGGTAGCCAAAATGAATGCTGCAAGTGCTGAGAGTCTTCTGATGCAGCAACAGAGCATCTGATTTTAATATTATTTTTTTTGCATGTTATATGCCGTATATAACGCGAGGTTATATATTATTATTATTATTTATATCACTTCACGCTTTATCCTGCACATGACGGGGAAGGTAAAGGGAACTGCAGGATTTATATTAACCAAGTGTTAAGACACTCCGTTGCTTAGTCCCTGCTTTCTCCATTGCGTGTTGAGTTGCGAAACTCACATTAACGCGGCGCTTTGCATAGTTGCCTGAGCGAAGAAAATGAAAATAGAAAAATCTATCTTCTCTGAGTGGAAATTGAACCCATAAACCGTCTTGTTTACAGGTAGATGCTAATCCTCTGCGCCACGATAGTCCCCTATATTATTTTGCTTATATAAAATGTCGTATGTGGCAATGTGAAGAGTTTTTCTCAATACTTGTGAATTATTTATATGAATTATATTATTTATTTATATATGTTCGTAGAAGAGCTCCTTTGATCAATCACTGTAAATCGTGATAGCATCGACGTAAAAATTCAATTAAGATAGCATAGAGGACAAGTTTATAACGCACTTATACACAAGTTTTATAATTCACTTGTTTTATCTAACTCTAGGGAGTGTTACGGGGAATAATGGTTCACTTAGCTTTGTAACAACGATAGCACGTTTAACTAAAGTAATAAAGAAACTTTTAACTTATCTTTATGAATAAGCTTAAAAAGCTTTACTCTTTGTCTCTTAAAAAAAAAAAACAAAAATTGAAAACCAAAGCTTTTATATATTGGCATATATAATTTTAACATATACTCTTTAATTTAATATTTTAAGCTTAAAAAGTGTACACAGCGTTAAACTCTACCGTTTTATCCATCCCAATCAAATGCCATATGAATGGTGGAGAAAACGGAGAAGTAAAAAAAAAACAAATTCCGCGCATGCGCGTGCCAAGTGACGTCACTTAACCGTACCACGCTGTTAGTCGTGCCTCAACCGGCCGCGCGCTTGCACTGTAACGCGCGCCGCCGCGTCCACATCACGTAAACAAAAATATAAACACGCCACAATGTACACCCGCTACTTATGATATACCGGTGTTTAATATTAATAAAAAAACGTGTATTTATTTCGTATTTGGATGTATTAATTTCCGTAGTGATTAAAAGTTTCGAAAACGTGTCTTTTTAGTGCCATTTTTTCTATAAATGTAGAACTAGTTTTAGATTCGATTACTCGCGAGTACAAATTTAAATATCCATTGCCTTCTTGCCTCTAAATAGTTTAGGCTTAACGTTAGACGCGCTAGAGTTAAATTTAAGTGTAATATTTAAAACGCTAGGTAAATATAAAACATTATCGATGTCTCTACTCTGCGGAGGTAAGTGTCCTCGTAAAATTTCAACTTGCCGTGTGAACCAAATCTTATACGATTTTCCCGCATTTTTAACCTCATATTTTTTAGTTAAATAGTAGGTTAAAATGTCACGAAGTTAACACAATATGAAATGAGTATTGAATCTATATACAGATATAATCGCTGTTTAAAACAAAAAATCTAATTTTTAAAGAAATGAAAAGAATTTTTTTTAAATAAATAGCCTTAGAGGTAATATGATTCGGTACTTTTTCTCCACTTGACGCCTATATATAATATATATATATATATATATATATATATATATATATATATATATATATATATATATATATATATATATATATATATATATATATATATATATATATATATATATATATATATATATATATATATATATATATATATATATATATATATATATATATATATATATATATATATATATATATATATATATATATATATATATATATATATAACATTAATATGACGTTTTTCCTCAAAGTGCGATATAGTAAATGTGATCCTTAATATATTTGTCGTGTCAATTTACTAAAAATTTAGAGATAAAAATGTACACGTGACAGTTTTAATTGCTGTCACATTTTCGTGAAAGAACTTTTGGAACATTCTATGTAATTTCATAGATAAAAAAAAACGAAATATTTTAAAAAAGTTACAGATACACAAACTGTATACATTGCTATATAAATACATATAATTTATGAGAACTAAATAATATATAGAGCTATAAATATACGAAGCTTTCACTAGTTTTAGAAGACGTTATAATATTCCATTTAATATTCCTTAACAAATACGATAGCTGATATTTTTTTATCGAAACCTATATAAGCCAGGAATTCATATAAAATACTAATTATTTCATTATTAAGAATCTGTTCTACACTTGTTTGAAGTTTTTGAGTAATATCTGTGAATCCTATTTATGATAGACAAAATGAGCTAAACAAGAACCAATTTGATATTCTAGTAAATTAAATAAGCGAGTGACAGTTTCCAATCTGGAGATCTTTTTCCGATAACGAAAATCAGACTAAGACTAGAGTATATTTGTGAAATTCGTATTCTATAATATTATTATACAGAACCCGGTGTAGTTCTGTTCTCGAATTATAACATTTCGAGCGTGCCGTAGTATTTATTGCGCTCTAATAATATTTTTACCTTTTTTATAATTTTTAAAATGTTAATCCATACTAAGGATAACAAAAATACGAGTACTTATAGAAAACGTACAAAAATTAAAACGCAATGGGATAAGAACCCGCGCCCCCTTGTGAACCGTGCAAGGGCAAGGTTCACAATTATGCTATTCGCAAGAAGGCGTAGGTTCAAATCCTGCGTTCAAATTTTTATACATTTTCTTTAAGCATTTTTAATAACACTAACCACCTTAAATCAATTGTAATGACATATAGTTGCAAATAGCTTCTCTACTTTGAGTTTACAACAATAAAACCTTGTGAGGGATAAAGCGTGAAGCTAAAGAAAATTAAAAGTGACGATACTCAACCTCACGCTTTGGCTTATCACAATAGAGAAGTAAATAATATACGCGGATTTTGAACGTACAATAATCTCATTTATAGTCAGATGTTGTCGTACTTTTCCACAATAGTCTCAGATATAAATATATGCCAAGAATTAAGATCAATAAGTTAAAGTCAAATTGCAGAGCTTTTAACAATTGCCAAATAAAGCTCTCTCAATATGTGTACTTATTATGCTAAAATTTATTGAAAGTTCTTAACTTTGAGCTTAAAAGCTTGATGTTATTTATTAAAATTTCAATGCTTGAATTGAAAGCTATATTAAATAAATATATATTTATTTGCAAGCATGCGAGCAAGAAATTTGATATGAATCCCATATATACATGAATATTTCACTATTAAACATAAAGAATAATGAAAGATACTACTTATTATATCAGCATTCTATTGATTCACCATGTCGATGCAAGGTCTATCACGTTGTAGGGAGAGAAGCTCATAGCAGTGCCTAGGACTTACAACCCAAGAATAGGCCTTAAATGGGGCTCTCTACGTTGTGCATTAACGTTTGTTTGCACTCGCCGAATTTCTTTCTCTACCAACACCATATTCAAACGATTTTACTAGTGCAACAAAACACTTTGTATGATATTTCTTGACAGGCCTTTTAATAAACAATAAAAGAATATTATAATATTGAAACCATAAAGCTGTTATTTTCTCTTCTAATGATCTTCTAGCTACTGTTATCAATATTTTAACCGAATTAATTAAGAAATTTTTAAATATAGCAGAATTGACTTTTTTACCACTTTGGTATATAAAAATATTATATTATATTACATTATGAATGAATGCTAATACTGTTGAATATTTAATTTCTAGACAATGAAATGTCATTATATACAAGTTACTAGTTATTTAGCTTTTTGTAAGTATAACAAATCAAAGAGTCTATAAATACTTGCGACTAAATACACTTTGTCTATCTCCTCACACAACCGTAAACCAAACAAAAATGTTTAAACAGCTTATAACATTATATTTAACGTTATGGAACTTGGTAAATATTTTACTCACTTCCTAATGCCATTGAAGTTATTCTATCGATTATATGAAACATCTGGTTACTTACGTTATAAATGCGCATTTATATCCATTTTAACTGTGGATTACATTTTTTTAGCTTTACACTTCGTTTTCACATTTTCACCTAACTTTTAAAATATTATTATATTAATATAGTTATTGTGTAGCGGAACTCAACGCCACGCTTTGTTTTGATACAGGAACGGGGATTATAACAATTCATCGTCATATTTAAAGTCAGACATTGTGCGCTGTGCCACGATGTTTTTTTTTACTTTTGATATTAAATAAGATACACTTGTATAATTAAATTTAAAAAACGAATTCAATTATTTATTAATTAAAAAGGACCGTCGTGTTGTAGAGGCGTAAGCGTCTGCCTGTAAACGCGACGGTTTAAGGGTTCGATTACCACACGGGGAAAATGAATTTTTCCATCTTCTTCGCTCTGAAAACTAGGCAAAGCGTGGCATTGAGTTCCACCACTCAACACGCAATACCTAGGGGTATTGCGTGTTGAGTGGTGAAAAGGCGGAAAGCAGGGACTAAGCAAGGGAGTGTCTTAACACTAGGTTCATATAGTTCCTGCAGTTCCCTCTGCCTATCCTACACTATGCGGGATAAAGCGTGAAGCTAAAAAAAGAAAAGAAAGAAAGAAAAAAATTAATTAAAAAGTAAAAAATAGCTAAATAAATAATTATTACTAAACACTCGCAATATTTTTTTGAATTGTCTATTTCAAATTTAATTATTTCATATATTTCAGAATTTTTTATGTTATATTGCGTTAATCTAAGGTTCTACTGAAATAATAGGTAATTGACATATTTTTTAACTAGTAATAGTCTTTAATATATTAAGCTTTCTTTCTATCTTTTTTTGCTCATTCCATTGTACCTGTTCGAATTCATACCTGAGCTTTAGTGTATCACAGACACTCAGAATGTCATGTAGTACTATTATTAATACCAAATTGAATATGCGAATAACCGCATATGATATATACATGGAAATAATTCAAATATTCTCAATTAATATATATGATTTAAATATTCATGAAAAGGTAAAATTTTTGTCATAATAATCTACGAATTATTAATTACTCACAAGCATGTGACCGGTTCATTAAAAAAGGTTTATCTTGCTTACAATCATTTCAAATTGTTGTATAGTTTAATATATTTTAGTTCAATTGAATATTATTATATGTATGTATATATATATATATATATATATATATATATGTATATATATATATATATATATATATATATATATATATATATATATATATATATATATATATATATATATATATATATATATATATATATATATATATATATATATATATATATATATATATATATATATATATATATATATATATATATATATATATATATATATATATATATATATATATTCCGTCCTGAGTAAAATTATATATGATTATAGCTTAGTTTTCAGCTACTTGCTTTTTATTACACGTTGTATGGCGGAATTTAATGCCGCTTTGTCCAATCTAACCGACAGATCATCTTAATATGCTTACAAATAATCCCTCTTAAAATAATCAGATATTTCCTTGTATAAGATTAAAATTACATAGAGTCAAACTATTTTGACATGCGCCGCGCCAGTGTCTACATTTTTGTTGGGAAATGCCGCCACCGCTATTTTTATTTGGAAAATCTAATTTTATGACGTCTAAACCTGACCTAGACAACTTGAAACTGAAACTAAAAAATTCAAGAATCCACTAAATAATGTAAAAAACGAATGTTCCAAGTAAACAATTTTCAGACTGCTCTAAATTATAAAAATATCACTCTCTCGCTCATATTTCAAATTAATAAACCAATATATTGTATTGCTGTGACAATTTTTCATTTTTTGCATAGAATCATATAAGAACAACTGCAGCGTTAAATTTCGATTTGAATGCGTAAAACAGAGTGTCTTGACTTAAAAGGAAATCACTCTGCCCTAGTAACAAACATCATTGATTGTAAGAAAAATATTTTTCTTAAAACCTGTCAGATTTTCATAGCAATTTCACTTAAAAGCGAAAAAAAAATGTAAATATTACTTTGAACCAAGAATAAATAATTGTTATATCCAAAAACAAATAATATTACAAACTCATAAAAACTTAACTATACTTACTGACTTTTAGACGTAAAATTTCCACGAATGTATAGAAAAATACACTTCATAGAACACATTACATTGAAAATTGTATAACGAGCTGTATAAAAGGGATATATTTAACACAGTAACCGCACATTTGTTAGCTACAACACTTCAAACGCGAGGTGACCTTGATAGCATTAGTTGTTTCTCTGAAGAAATCATCTAAATAATTTGTAGTTTTATTTATAACGGACGGTGTTAGATATTACTCAATTTATAGTTTAAGAGCTTGCAGCCGGTAAATATTTATGTATATTTACATAATTACATATTTCTTGTTTGTCATATGAATAGTGAGAGTGAGAAAGTCATTATTTTTATTATTTAAGCCTTAAATTTTCTTATTTAGTTTAAAAACAATTTTTAAAGCTGTTAATAAAACTGAATGTAAATATATTTTTAAGTTCAATATTTACTCAAAAGATTTATTATAACAAAAATATTTGACATTTCTGTATCCCAGTCAGATTATATGAAGCTGTATTTTAAGTATCAGAATCTAACATTGAAAAATTTAGTACGAATAATATTTTCTTACTTTATAAAATTATTTTGAAATTTCACACTAATGTATATCATATCTTCTTGTTCTGGTCTTTCGGACGCGCTTCTAATATGTCATCTCCTATACTATATTAAAATTATACGAGCCATTTACCTAATTGTTGAGTGACAAGTGCTTCACGATGGATTAGCAGATCTTTATGATAAAATACTTAACACAGATGTTTGAAGATAACATATTTTTTTATATTAACAATTTTTTCTATTTTGACATATATAGGATATTAAAGAACGCTATTTTCTGCACACATCATAGTAGGCCTAGCGTTAAGACAATCTAGTGTCTAATTTAGAGACAACCCATATCCGGACGAAATTCAACGCCGCAGTTGGTTTCATAACTTGGGATGCTGTATTACAGTATATTTATTTACGTTATGAAAAGTTATCTAATTTGCTGTCAAAACATAGGCATACTACTTTCTTGTAATGACATGCTAATACAAATTAAATGTGAAATATAACAGTAAGTTTAATGATAATAGTGATAAGAATTTATCGAAACCGTTCGAATCCAGTTTATTTATTTTTTGATGACATCACGGTTTACTTTTTCAAATAGTCATGGAACATTCTATTTTTACTGAGGTAAATTTTCATTAAAAATATTTTACTATCTGTCTAAAAGGATAATTATAACATAATATAAATAAATTTAATGACAAGTAGAAAACTAAGTGTAGTGCTATGGTATGGTATGGCTATGGTAGCACTTACATTCACTCCTGCTTTGTTAATTAAATTATTATTAAAAATGCTTCTTCCATTTATCAATAATAAATACCTTGAAAGTAAGAAAAAGATTTATAGGTAAAAATTATAATAGAACTATAAATTGTACTAAAATGTACATGAAATAGCACTAACTCCTTACAAAATAACACGACAAAGTGACAAAAGTTATGAAAAATTACTGCAAAAGGCTCACAATCGAGTTAAGGACGACGTGAAATTGCTCGAAACTGGCATACGTATAACGCTTTGTGAAATTCTTGCCAGAATTGCACATCCGGGCTATTAGCGCTATAACATGTTGAATCTTTTACGCATGTATTTATAATAAGTGTTTTACTATTTTGTTCAATTTCTTACAACTTATCTCATTAAATATGTACTAAATATATATATATATATATATATATATATATATATATATATATATATATATATATATATATATATATATATATATATATATATATATATATATATATATATATATATATATATATATATATATATATATATATATATATATATATATATATATATATATATATATATATATATATATATATATATATATATATATATATATATATATATATATATATATATATATATATATATATATATATATATATATATATATATATTAGTCCTCTACAACAGAAATAAACTTGCGGGAAAATCATATTTAAATTTCATATACACATATTCTCAACAGAGATGGATCCAAGCAAACATCCAGTGGGTCGTTATTTATAAAATACCTAGCAATTTGGTTCACACGGCAAGATTCTTGTAGTAAATAGTAAAAGGCACAAACGAATACCGCTTTAAAGCGCCTCATCTTTACTTTTCAGAACCCGGCCCTCTAATGTCAGAGCCGCTTTTGAGTTTATATAAGTCACCTATGTCAGGTATGGTAATTTAATAGTATTTAATTCATTAAACACTTTGGATATAATGATTATATTTTATAAGACAAGGTTAAGATAATGAAATGAAAAATTTTCATATAGCAAAAGATGAAGTTAACTTAATAGTGGCGGAACTAAACACCGTAGGCTGTCCACTAGAGCGGAATTCACGGCATTCTTTAGTTTAAAGAGTTTTAAATGCAGTCAAATTAATGAACTAAATTTATACTTATAACAGTTTAAAAAAATATCAATCTATTACATAAATTGACATATATATATGTATATGTATATATATATATATATATATATATATATATATATATATATATATATATATATATATATATATATATATATATATATATATATATATATATATATATATATATATATATATATATATATATATATATATATATATATATATATATATATATATATATATATATATATATATATATATATATATATATATATATATATATATATATACATATATATCCATCAACGATCAAAAACGAAATGCTTCTGCGTCACATTAATGCCGTCATCAAAAGAGATTTGAACATAATCTCACAGATTTATCCATATAATTAAAAAGTTCCAAATTGAATGGATACGTGTACGTTGCAGGGCGACAGCTTAAGCAGGCAATAGGGAAAGTGTACGATTTTCTTTTTTTATTATTATTATTAAGATTTTCTTGGTTTTATATTATACATAATAGATCATATATATATTATTTTATAATTTATTAGGTTGCGTTCGTCAGTCATATACATTAATTTCTTAATTTTCAACTCAAAGCTGTTTCGTTTTTAATTACTCTGATAATGGTGGTATATAAATACAGACATACGCACTCACACACGTACATATACACTCACACCCACACACACGCACACACACACACACACACACACACACACACACACACACACACACACACACATACACACGTACACACACACAGATAGACAAATACATATATACGCAGCTTCACGCTTTATCCTTAGCGGGCTAATCAGAGGGGTCATGGCAGCACTTTTACATATTTTAAAAATTGAAATATCTAATTGTGTGGCTATGACTACAAATTACTATAAAGTGGTCAAAATCCATACGTTAAAATGGATTTATGGTATTGATTAAGTAAACTTTAATTTTACACTAATTTGACTTCTGGAAATCTAGTTAACTTTTCTAGACTTTAATATGTAAAAAAATGTAATTTCACATTTATCTACAACATGTCATTTATCGTTATACACATATACATATACAAATATATATGCATGTATATTTGTAACTCATTTCCTTAACGATCCGAGAGGTGACTTTTGATACTCGATTTTATGTAAAATTTTATGGCTGAGATCGGATGGTTTTTCGGTTCGTCGGCTTTATACGATGTCATTCGCTGATTCGTCATTTACATGTTCCTATATTTACATATATATATCAGTATATATATATATATATATATATATATATATATATATATATATATATATATATATATATATATATATATATATATATATATATATATATATATATATATATATATATATATATATATATATATATATATATATATATATATATATATATATATATATATATATATATATATATATATATATATATATATATGTATTTGAGAACCAGAGTGGATAAGTGTTTGCTTATAAATGCGATGGTTTGTGGGTTCGGAGGTGGAGGAGGAGGTAAGGTGGAAAGGATGGAACGGAGTATCTTAACACAAGTATGCCACGTTTGCTGTGATTCCTTTTGCCTACCCTGCTATTTACGTGACGCTAAAAATATGTATTTATATAGATCACCGCGGCACAGTGGCTTAGGCTGTCTGACATTAATCGCAAATTTTGGATTCGATTATCATTAAATGAAATGAATTTGATGAATGAAGTTAGACAGCAACTTAATGTGTCAAAAATTGACGTGAAAGTCAGATGAAATGAGCTTACTGACGCTAAATTTCCACTAACCTTTATCGCTTTACCCTGCTAAATGTAAGATATAAGGTGACACTCAAAAAATTAAAAAAAATGACAATTTTTAT
The DNA here is from genome assembly GCA_037178615.1 of Dione vanillae. NCBI lineage: Eukaryota > Metazoa > Arthropoda > Insecta > Lepidoptera > Nymphalidae > Dione > Dione vanillae. The sequence goes on from JAZFAU010000033.1 coordinate 638,626, forward strand.
TATTTAAATAGCCTTTTGCTGGTCCAGGAGATTTGGTGACATTGAAGGACTAAGTAAGTTATATGCAATTTAAATTATTGCTATGAAAAATTTATAATGAAAGATCATCCCATTAACTGTCACTCCGTAATCTATTCTTCTCCTTAATGTCTAAATCGTTTAAATTTCATCAAAACATTAAAGTCTAGAATGTCTAAAGTCTAGACGGACAAAAACATTTCAGTTAGAAGTTGGTATTGGCCTGCAGATATATGTAAGTGTATGATATTTATCACGAACTTTACTATGAACAGTTTGTGAGGATTTTTTGATTCGAAAAGTATTAAGAGTTGTAAACTTTGAAATTGCCTTGGGATACCTCGATCTTATCGAAATGTAATAATTGGCATCGTATCTTAGTATCATTATTTCTGTAATAATATCTTTTATCTTTGGAAAATTTTGTTATTATTTACGATTATTTAGACTATTTTATTATGTTATTTTTTTAATTTATTTAATTATCTTGTTTCTTATTATGAGTTTGTTTCACATTTTTATATATTTACAAAATATTTGTGGTCTAAATATATATATTTGCGTTAATAAGTAAAAATATTATTATATTATATTTCAAATTTAAAAGATCATGAATCGTAATTATCCACTTTATCGATATATTTTATCGATTACTTCTAAAACACAAAAATAAAAAGTCGAATATTTTATAGTGTTCCTAAATTATATAATACTAAACCTGGTAGGAACTAGAGAGAACGTAAATTGTATTCTTTAACTTGGTTATAAATTATGGCCACAAATTAAGTAAGGCTAATTTAATATTTTTATTGTTATTGTTATAATAAGGCTTTATTCTGTCGGTTAGTATTAAATCTCAATCGAAATATTATTATACAGAACGGCTTATTCGTAACTGTAGCAGTAGTAATAAGGATATTAATATTTCAAAAATATATGATGTTAACGAACAGTTTATATAGCTAGAGAGCTCTACGACAGTATCCAATAGGCACAGGTTGAAATTCATCTAAGCTACGTGAAAATTAGCTACGAAAACTAATACACAAAATGTAAACATAATTCAAATCCACAGTAAGTTTAAATGTTAATAATAATTTCAGTATTAGCATTGAAAAATGATAAAAGCCTTTGTGTACTTACCTTATACAAAAAGACTGTCGGGCGATCATCAAAATAAAAAAAATAACAAAAAAAAATTGAAATCAACTGCATTATTTAAAAATATGCAAAATATGCAAATATTAATCGGCGCGTAAAGTATCAACTGTGTTTGGTCCGGTAGTTTTTGAGTTTATTCGCGAAATCACGACAGACATCGCTTTACGAGTGCGCCCATATAATAAGCTGTCCAACCGTAAAATTTTCATTGAAATCGGTTCAATGACTTTTCAGTTTATTAACGTATGCTCAACGCTTTATCAAATAAAGATACAAGCCCCAAAGGATGGGACATAAAATTAAAATTTTAAATAAAAATCTGTTTAACATATTTTTTTCTGTTTTTTTCGTAAAGGATTTAAGTATTTATTACTTTAGACTGAATTTTTTAAGGTTGTCTTGGCTCAGTGGTTTCATATCTGTAAGCACGACGGTCATGTGTTCAATTCTTACGTAAGGGAGTTAATTTTTCATAATTCACTTTGACAACTAACAAATCGTGAAATGGAGTGTCTTAGCATTAGTTTTCTATCTTCTCTGCTACATACTAAAAAGAGCGCTGCGCTGTTCAATTTGTTAATGTAATTTTTAGCACTTTTACTTTGGCAATTGTATTTAAAAATCATTAAGCGTTCCGCTGTCGTGGCAGCAGACAGCATCTCACTTTAAAGAAAGCGTAGTCTGTAGCTTCTATGCACACTCTGAAATGTAAATATTTTTTTACTGTAATTTCTAATATTTATACGGAAACAAGATTATCCTTTTACCTCGATGGTAGGATAGACCTACATAATAGGGTATCTATACACACACTATCTTTTCTAGACTATATAGGTTTACTCTACCTAGCTTGCTTTATGTGAGATAAAGTGTGAAACAAAAGACATAAATAAAATTATGATAATTTTATTTGATCTTCTCCTCCAATCTTTTTATAATTTAATTAATTTATTTTTCTACTACTTGGTGATTTGTCTCTATACGTAATGTAGTACAGGGATAGTGAGCTCTAACCTAAACTTGTTTCGTTTATACTCAATGTTTAACCAAAACGTTTATTTAACTTAAAATTTAGGCTATTGTGAATATTCTGAGAGATAATGTGAAAATTCCATTGTGTGAACGTTAGCTGAAATCAAGTGAGATCTCGCTATGTAACCTTTATCAACATCACAAGGGAGTATGAAAGTGTACGTGGAGTAGAAATCTTTTTAAATGTAAATATATTATCGATTTAAATAATCAAGCTTATGATCTCAAAACTTTTTTACATAAGCTAAGTTTTGTTATTTAAGAAAATAAATTTTTCATTGTTTGTGCCTATATTATTTTGATTTATCATCGTTGAACTCAACGTTGCACCTTGTCTGGTTTCCAGAGTGAAGAAAATGGAAGTAGAAAAACTCATCTTCCCTGTGTGGGAATCGAACCCTTAAACCGTCGCGTTTACAGGCAGGCAGGCATTGAAGAGTCAGTAATATGTAACTTAGTTTTGAACAATTTCAAAGACTTAAATTTAATTTAACTTCATATCATTATCTTTCTTTTTATCATTACTCCTAGACATAGAGCTTGCTAATACGTCTCCTCGACTAACGGTCTTGCGCTGCTCGCATTTAGCTGCTTGCATCAGTTCATTTTATTTTTCATTTAATTAACATATACAGTTGTTCTCTGCTTGAAATCCTTGTTTTCCAATTTTGTATTGACATTAACTTCTTCTCTAGCAATTTTACTATTTTTTTTAGCTTCACGCTTTTTCCCGCATATTGCAGGGTACGCAGAGGGAACTGCAGGAACCAGTATGAACCCAGTGTTAAGACACTCAGTTACTTAGTTCCTGCTTTCTCCGTCCCCAATTTTACTAATGATATAAAATATTTTATAAAATTAGACTTACTTACATATATACTAATTCTTATACAGATATAAACACCTCTTAGGGTAGTCGGAGTGAACGGAGCCTCAAACGCTGCGATCCATTGGTAACCTCTTTATTCATTCCTCCCGGGAGGTCTCCATGTTTTTCACGTGACATTCCTTCAGTATCTTCTATACTATGTTTTCGAGGAGGAGGTCAACCGAAGTCTATATCTTTTTATTTGACTTTATATATTTATAATACAACCATCGATTATAAAATGTTCACATATATTTATAGTTAGATAGAATAACAAGGTAGAACTGTTGTTTCGGTACGAGCAGCGAGAAAACGAATCATTTGTCAATAAGTTGTTTATCAACCGCAATATTTCAGAAATGCTGTTAACAGAACTTCTATTTTACTTTGGTGTGTAAACAATGTTATATCTCGTAATGTACAGTAACAGAAATAAGATTGTTTACGAAAACTTGTATGCAGTAATGGTAGATTATAAATGATATTGCTATGATTTCTATGGGTTCTATGAGAGCCATAAATGAAATTTATATTTTGTCGAAATATATGGAGCAATACTAACAAGACACTTTTCATGTATAAAATTAAGGCTTTTTCAATTTAGGAAAATTTTGATATTATATATATATATATATATATATATATATATATATATATATATATATATATATATATATATATATATATATATATATATATATATATATATATATATATATATATATATATATATATATATATATATATATATATATATATATATATATATATATATATATATATACTTGTTTTTTTTTTTCGTTGTATATCTAAAGTTAAATAAGCGTAAGGACTTTTTTTTTCGCCTTCCTACAGATTTCCGTGATATTGCATTTTATATGGAATTTAACGCTGCACTTATATCAAGACCGAAATTGAATATTTCAATCCTCGAGTATAAATCGAACTTCAAACCCATGTCAACTTTATCACGACAGTTTTAAGTTGTTCTTTTAAAGTAATCAGTATCTTAAAAGAAAATATGGAAACCCTAATTGAATTATTTTTTATACGTGCTTTCTCTGTGATCTGTCAAAATCACGTAGTTTTTTTTTATTTTTATTTTTTTTATAGCTTCACGCTTTATCCCGCACATGGCAGGGTAGGCAGAGGGAAACCATACGAACCTAGTGTTAAGACACTCCGTTGCTTTTTGCCGTCTCCGCTTTCCGCCTTTTTCGAGGCATTGCGTGTTGAACTCAACTCCGCGTTTACCTAGTTGCCAGAGCGAAGAAAATGGAAATAGAAAAATCCATCTTCCTCGAGTGGGAATCGAACCCAGAGACCGTCGCGTTTAAGAGCAGACGCTTACGCCTCTGCGTCACGACGCTATTTAGAGATATTAAGCTGAAAAAAATGTCAGTAATTTCAATAAGTACATACATAGTAATAAGAAAAATAATCATATTTTTAAGTACATACAATTTAAAGGTATATATTTTTTTACCAATATATATATTTTATACATTTATACAAGCTTTTATGCATAATATTTAAATATTGGTAATTCTGGTCAATCACTGCGGTAAATCTCTGACCGCTCAATTGACTCTATTCATAATTATTCTGATTTTGACGACAGTGCTATACTATTTAATGCGTATAAAGCATGAAATAATTATATATGTCAGTTGAATTATACAGGACGAATTTAAGCTCGCAATTTCGTTTGTATGAACTATATTATAACGTAAAATTTCGTTATGTCTCCTTTAATAAAATTAGCAGAGGCACTGTGAAATGTCGATTTTACAAGATTTTACAAAAAATTTCATCGTCGACATTTTGACATTTGGAATTTTCAATGATTTAAGCTGTTTAACGTTTTTGGTACATTTTTTTGACCTAGAAACAGAGGTATGATGAGATGTATTATACCCTTGAATTGGTCATAGAGTACTATATAGGTATACATAAATTTAAAGCGTCGAGATTTGAACCCACGCTCTATTGCGAACCGTGCAAGCGCTCTGATCAATGAACCATGAGTTTCTCATCACGCACGTATTAACACATTAAAAATTATAAAAACGATAATTTTAAATTACCTTACATTTCAAATTATCTCGAATACTTACATAATATACATAATATTTTAACATACAGCATCCCTATTCTCTGACGACAAGACACCGTCCTTGAACCCGAGCGGGAGTCGGCTATGGAATTATTAAGTGGAAAGAGTAATTGAATTTAGCTCTTTGTAGGAATATTTTAAGAAAAACTCATGATATATTTATGTATATGTTAAATAACATTTTATTGTTGTTTTTCTTTGTGTTTAATATGTTCATTTCTATATTAATCATAGCACCAAAATTACTTAAGTTTCGTCTTAGTTTATTTAGGATTTTATATGAAATTATTGTAGTACTTAAAGTTCTTAGAAAATCAAAAACTAAGCATTCTAGCAAGTTATTAGTTTTATTATAACTTTTCAAAATAGCGTCCATTTACATCAATACATCGCTGCATTCGATGGAACCATTGAGAAAAGCACCTTGCCCACTCGGCCTTAGGGGTGTCTTCAACGGCGTTTTGAAACGCAGCCACTGCTTCTTCGGCGTCCATAAAATGTTTTGCTCGTAGTTTTTCTTTTATTTTCGGTAATAAATAAAGATCGCAGGGTGCGAGGTCGGGGCTATACGGCGGGTGACCCAGTAATTCCACGTCTAAGGTCGCCAAATGGTCGATCGTTTGCCTGGCGGTGTGCGACGAGGCATTGTCGTGATGAAGGAGGATCCTGCTGCGAGGTCGTTTCTCTCGAACTTTTTCCAAGACAAGTGGCAAAGAGTTGTTAGTGTACCACTCTGCATTAACCGTTTTCTGATCCTCTAAGACAACTGTCGCGTAATGACCTGTCTTTCCGAAGAACGAGGCCACCATCTTTTTTCCAACACTTCGACCTCTCTTCACTTTAGTTGGCAACTCTTCGGAAGGAAACACCCACTGAGCAGACTGTCATTTGGTTTCCGGATCATAACAGTAAATCCAGCTTTCGTCACCCGTTAGTATGTCGAACACAGCATTTGAGTCACCTCCGTTAAATTTTTGGATCATTTCTCGGCACCAATCAACACGGCGGAGTTTTTGAGCCTCGGTCAAATTTTGTGCACTTGACTCATACCTATGCCTAGACTTGTCCAAATCTGCTGATAGGTCACTCTTTTGTCAGTCTCTATCATACTCCGCACAACACTGATATTATCTTCAGTCGTCGCTGTAGAAGGCCGTCCCTCACGCAAATCATCGGTGAGATTGGTTCGACCACGTTTGAATTTATTAAACCAGTTGTAAACTGTGGCATGAGATGGGGCTTCATCGTGAAAAGCCAATCGAAGTCTATCATAACTTTCTTGTTGACTTATATGACATCGAAAGTCATAAAAAATCATTGCACGAAAATTTTCTCGGCTTAAATTCATTCTGACGTGCACAGACAATTTTCAATTTGCCGCCAAATCGTAAAACAAATGACAAATGAATGAAATGTATACTCAATATTATTGGTAAAGAGTTCTATTTTCAAAATTTAAACTTATTTTTTTAATATAATGCTTTTAAGTTGCCAGTTCTAAAAACTTTCAGTTTGGCCCTCGTATGCTATTATATAAGGACAGCAAGTGTGGATTTGATTTCCACTCAGATAAATGAATTATTTTCAGTATAAGTCTGATAATAAGATAAGACACGGCGTTAAATTCCACAAGTAATATTTTTAAACTTATTTGGAAAACAGAGAATGGAGAACCATATTCATACATGTGTTCCCATATCTAATCTTATATTAACATATATAAAAGTACCAGTTAGTTCAAGGAGGATTTTTGGTGACGCAAAAGATTACCTCATAAAAATATTTTTTGATACTGTGGTACAGCACACAATTACAGTACAACGGATAACTGTAGAGCAATGTTTCTAGGTTTGATTCTCACTTCTGAAAGACAAATATTATCACTCGATAGCCAATAGATGAGATAATCAACAAGTAGACTTAGTGATAAATCACTATTTACCTTACCCATATAAAACCGAAGATAGACGACAAAACAAGTAATAAATAGCTCTACCAAAGAGACGAAATACAAATGGCATATAAAGAAATACGTCAGTTGAATATCCAAAAAACTATTAAAGTCAAGATAAATGTTAGTTTTAATAGAAAACATTAATTTCCCAAGATAACGGCAAGTAAACATCTTCAACGTTCTTACATTTGTACAAACACTCCACACCCGTCTCGGCTTTGCGAACGAATTCGCTGCAAAACTATACTAAATGTTGAATAAACAACGTTCTCATCTCATAAATCTAATGTGTTTTCACGTTAGATGCGTGTTTTTCCTTACTTTATATTTTATTTACGAATTTCAAAAATCAAAAATTTCAATTGTAAGCTAATTAAATATGTCAGTTTTGTCAGGTAATAGATAAATTAACAAAATAAAGCGATTTAAAAACGAATCACTTTAAATTTTACTTGCTTTCTGCATTTACAAAAATTTGGAGGATATTTTAAAAAGATTTTGAAGTGAAACTTCTTTAGGCGCTTGTAGCTTCACGCTTTTATCCCGCACATGGCAGGGTAGGCAGAGGGAACTGCGGGAGCTATACGAACCTAGTGTTAAGACACTCCGTTACTTAGTCTTTGCTTTGTCCGTCCCCGCTTCTTTCCGCCTTTTTTTTTGAGGCAATGCGTGTTGCCTGGCGGAACTCAACGCCGCGCTTTGCCTAGTTGCCAGAGAGAAAAATCCATCTCCCTCCAGTAGGAATCGAACCAAGAAACCGTCACGTTTAAGGCAGACGTTGCGCCTCTACGCCAGAACAGTCCTCAAAAATAAAGTTAAAATTAAGAATAAACACTAAGTTTCACCAGAACATGTTCCATTCATAATGATATATTAGGACGGCTTTACTATAATTACTATGATTGCCGGTGCAAATCTTACTAGGACGAATAAAAATTTTCATAATTTCTTTTTCATCAGTTTTGAGTTTAAATCTCAACACAAAAGATATTAAATTCGAGTCAAACGCGGGAAATAGGAAACCCTACTGTTAGCGGGTTAAAGCGTGAAATTACGTATATATATGTGGATGTTAAATAATAATTACCATCAAGTGACCTAAAAACTTGCCTTAGCTTTCCTATAAAGCAAATATTTTTACAGCAGCAGACGAAGCCATAGCAAGCCGATAGTAGGCAATAATCCCAAATCGGCCTAACTTTGCGAACAGTCGGGGGATTAAGAAAAATTTCAATTATACTTCATTGTACGTAGAGGATCGCAGCGTTGGGATTATACCTCCTCCTAAATCAAACCTCAGAATAAAATATGTCTCTATAATTTCTTTGGTTGGTATTATCTTTTTACAATGTTTAAATTAAAATGTTGACAATATTTCTTATAATTAGCATTTTTCTTGCTTATTTTAATGTTAGATAAATAAAACAGTTTTCCTACTTCTGTGTCAATCAGTCATCGTGTATACAAACACATACATATACATATGTAACTGTAGGCGATTAACTTAGCTAAGTGATATTTATTCGGAAACTATGAAAAATTAAAGTGTTAAGTTAAATGAGTCAATCATTATCTGACCATCCAGTCAGTCAATTGATGATGACATTTTAACGTAATAAAGTAATTGAAACACAATAAGCTATATACATCTTTTGTAGTTGATACTGTTAAATATTTTTATATCCAAAGCCTTAAATTAACTTTGACAAAAATCATAAGACTGATAACACGAATTCGAGCCAAGAAAACGATTGTTAAATCGATTTGGCCATCTCGATTCACGTCTGAGTTATCGATTTTATGCCATTGAAGTTAATTAAGCCAAGCTCGGAACTTTGCTTGGCTTCTATTTCAATCTTAATCGATGTTTTACTTCCGATTTCAATGTGTTATTTAAGCATTTAAGAGATTCAATTAAATTAGCATTGTTGCAAGATTATGACATGAGAGTATATATATTTATAGCATATATACATAAAGTTCAAAGTCATATAATATTGCTGGTATTACTGATGAAATAAGTGAAAAGCTTCGACATCAAACTGATACCTAGAGATATTAAAAGCTCTCTAACGATTTAAATTGATAAGAGCTTCATGTAAAAAGTCACATTATAACTCAATACTGGCGTATGAAGTGAACTATCTTATTTATTTTCCTACTGAGAGCCATTCGTGGTGCCGCTATTGATCTGTCACCGCACATTTGTTTCGAAGATTTATTGTGTTTCAGACAATATGGATAGCTACGATATTACCGTAGGGTAATGCTTTATTTTACGTAAGCTTTTTAAATTTTCTTTAAAATGAAAACGATTCAACTCGATATGATTATACAATCGTAAAAATATATTCCTTACCTTACTTGATAGTAGTTTTCTTATTTTGACTACTTCTTTGGAATTTTGAGAAAAGCTTTAATTGAAATACGATATCCTTATTTAAAAATTTAAATATTTGCGAATAATTGAGTAGCTGAAGAGTTTTAAATATAAATTAAGATAGCAGAAATAGACTACAATAATAATTAAGAAAGTTAGCAACAGTAAGGTACAAAGCTGACCTTTTCTTTTTAAGAGTAAGTGATCTTTTACAAACAGTATAAATAAGAACAGAAATTAAAAGAAATATCTATATAATAAAAGGTGTATCTATGTAACATAACACATGTATACGGACACAAAATTAACTTTGTCATCCACGAAGTATGTGAAAATACGATAACATTTATTACATATCATCCGAAACTCCAAAAATAAAGCCAAAAGCTTATGAGCCTAAAAAAACATTGCGAAAACAATACGTATACTGTTCAATGCATTTAAATTGTATTAACTTCTGTGAAAACGATACCGAGTTGGCAAAAAACCAACTGAAATAAAAAACAGCCAAGTTGACAATGTGAACTTCCATTTGCTAAGTTAGGTACATATTGGCTTCATCTCGATTGCTTTGCGAAAGTATTTTCTGATTAATTGTATGGGATGTTTGAATTCAGTTTTGTAATATATAGTGTGAATTACGATTGAAATGTAATACATTAAATGACGTCTAAACTATTTTAATTCTTTTAAAGCTTTTTAGAAAATCCTGTGACTAAATTATATTACATATTCAATATATCTGTAAGCTTAAACCTCATATTAATTGTAAAATACAGTAAGTATTTATCTCATGATTAGCAAAATTCAACGTTGTGATGCTAAAATTGAAGCCATACCAAATTTTTTTCAGTAATGACGTCAATTTTGTGTTATACTTACATAGAAGTTGAGTTGCAACTTAAAAATTGTGTACCCAAAGCTATTACCGGGAGGGCAACGGCGTCCCATTGATAAATTTCACACAAAGAGCGTCGAGGGATTTTTAACGAAAAAATCTACAAGATTAATTATCTCTAGGGTACTTACAAATTTTCGGAGGAAACGGACACTTTTCTTTTGAAAGTTAATTTTTCTTACACATTTCTTTTATGGAGAATGTATTAGTGAACAAAATATTCACATATTAATATTTTTAATCAAATTGGTAAATATTGTTACAATATTTACTACTTTATTTAATTAACCTTAATTTATGTTTGTTATTTGAACATGTTACCAAAGTTTCAGACGACATATTTTCCTTTATTTTCTCTAAGCAAGCTATGAGTATTAATAGTAAAAATAGGCGTAATTGGTAGCTCTCTCAAACACTTCTAGACTCAAGGATTGGTTGCGTTCCATTATACCTTCTATTATATAGCCTTGAGAATGTCTTGGTCAAATAATTGTTCTTTGTAACTTTCACCCTTATTTTTTAAGCCATAAGGTATATAATACAAAATTCAAGGATAAGACGTAATTAGGAACGAGGATGGCACTTGATCCTTATAGGTTGGTTTCGCATCGAAAATGCTAGGTTCAAATTAATTAGACTTGGCCGTCTGTTAATGGTAGGTCACCTTTGTAATAATGCTTTTTGAAATGTTCTCCTGAACTCAAGAGCTTCGAAAGGAAGCTGTCTATTGTTAAACTAGCTTTTAACAAGTCTTCGTTAAAGTACTTTTATGTTAAATTGGGATGCAGTTTTTTATTTCAAAGAACTTGTTGTCTAAAATTTATTTTGAAACGTATTATTATTTTGATATAGTTATAGGCAGATATAACTCTTAGTATGTACACATTTTAAAATATAATAATTTTATTTTCTTATTATAATTTTTTTAAAATAATATTTATTGATAAAATTGGTTAAACAAAATTAATATTTCAACATTTTTTTTGGTTAATTGCCATAAATAACTTTATACTAAAAAGTAATACTAAGACACTCCATCACCAACCATCATTGAATGGCAGAGTCTATCGCTGCTTTTTGTTTTCCTACTAAATCCTCTTTCTCAAATAATGCGAGAATTAAATTAGCTATTTATTAAATCATTTAAGTATTATATATGTAAATGATTTAATAATAGTCAGGTCGTGTTGGGGCAGTGGGACAGCATCGCATAAGAATCGCGCTTATGTGGCACTTGTAAATTCGATTCTTACCAACTGTTATAGAGGAAAATGTAAATATACAGAATAATTATACTTAAAATCAACTACATTTACCTATTTTGTTAGACTCTTTTTCTGTTACAGGTTTTCTCTCTTTTTTCTGACTGGCTCAGTATGCTAGATCCTAAAAATCGGGCCCCATATAAAAATTTTTAACGAAAGGTATACTATGGATCATCACATCATTAGTTAACATTACTTAGCTTATTTACGGCACGGAACGTTCTAATGGTTGAATCAATTTAAATTTTACTAAATCTATTTATAACGAAAAAAATACAGGCACTTCAATCCAATAAATTTGACAAAAGTCAGCTCTACATCCAAATGTACAAAGCTTTATAGTTTTGCAGAATTAATAAAGAGATAACATGTCACGACAACGCATTACTTGTTTACGATATTAATTTAAGATATAAAAAATCATACGTGATTCGATTAGTTCTTCAATAACAAGAGCGCAAAGAAAAGTAATAGTCAGCAAACGTTCAATAAAATTTGTGACAGAAGGCTCTTACAAAAAACTCACAAAAACGCCTTTCTTGATTTTATTTCCATCTCCTGATTTGACTCTTATGATTGACGTGTATATATGTTAAACAGTATAGAATCCCTGAGGATATTAGTATTTTGTCAACCATACCGGATCTTTTCCTTTATTCTGGAAGACTTAAATGCCTAGTACTGGTTAAACTTACAGTGGGAAACGAATATTAATAAAAGTCAATTTGACTAATATATTTCTAATGGAATGGAAGAGCTCCTTTAAACATATTTATGGGTCGCAAATCCCAAGCCCTGCTCTGACCTCTTCTTCCTCATAGTACAGTGGGCCCAGCATGTTCACGGTGAATCCATGGAATGCTAATTAGTAGTAGTAGTTTCTTCTCTTCTCTGTCGAAAAGAATTAAAATAATTTTGTTCTCACGTAAAATCAAACCAAGAACCGCCGTGTTAACAGTCTAATACTGTCCACTGTATATAAAATAAGAAATGTGTATATTCTTCACATCACTTCAAGAATAATAATATTTAAACAATTATTATATATATATATATATATATATATATATATATATATATATATATATATATATATATATATATATATATATATATATATATATATATATATATATATATATATATATATATATATATATATATATATATATATATATATATATACATATATATATATATATATATATATATATATATATATATATATATATATATATATATATATATATATATATATATATATATATATATATATATATATATATATATATATATATATATATATATATATATATATATATATATATATATATATATATATATATATATATATATATATATATATATATATATATATATATATATATATATATATATATATATATATATATATATATACTATGAAAGATTTAATCGTTGTATCTATAACAAGCCATGCCCGAGCAATCGGTAAAAGCACTGAACACAAAATGTACAAAGCAAATAACTTAGTATTCAAGTCACACTGTTTAAATTTGAAACGAGTGATATCATAATTTCAGTGTTTCAGTACATTTTGTATTGTTTCCTTTGAAATGCACCTGAGCTTTATTGTGTTTTAGAAAGCTTTATTTATTATAAAGTTGTAATAATTTGAACTGATTTTTATGGTAAATTTTTCGTTACATTTTATGGTACCTTCATTTAGTAGGATTATTAACTTCTAGAGATAAGATAACATATATATATATATATATATATATATATATATATATATATATATATATATATATATATATATATATATATATATATATATATATATATATATATATATATATATATATATATATATATATATATAGAGCAATATATATATGAAGAGCATCATAAAACAAACTACTCCTGTAACAGTTGGTCTGTTACTTTATCAAATATGCGTTACGCGTATCGGATCTGTGTGACATGACTTGTTTATTAACAAACATATCCCGTGGGGTTACGTTACAACTGTACGTACTTGCACATGTCTAAAATGGTGATTATAGTCAGATTTGTGGTTAAATGATGTGGAAATTATATAAATCTAACGGGCTTAAATCCTTCTTCCAGTCTTAATATATACATGACACTACTTACATACATAACACTAACAAGGTGTGATAAAATGTTATCAAGAAAATTTTAGTAAAACCCTTCCTTAGTGCGCTTAAAAAAGCGCCGTTGATACAAAATCAATAATCCTTGACGTCTTGTTTAAATGTCGACCGCAAGCTGACATTATGGCGATTGATGACATCTTATGATGATTCTAAATAGAAATCTACTTTATTTTTATACACTATGTATAGGTAGTTGGGTTGAATTTGTTTATAACAGTTTGGAGAATATATTTATATATTTTAAATTAATTTAATTTTTTCAGCTTTGATAAACCAAGTGGTTTCTTCTATATATTCCACCGTATAAGAAAAGTGATGAATCTATACAAAATGGTTCAATATTATATTGGCAATTTAGTATAATGTTCTACAGTCTGAAATGTTATAGCGTTTAAACGTACGTGCTCAAAACGTAAAGTTTGTAAATCATAGGAAAACTGTATAAAGCTGCGATCTTAGATTAACATATATACATACATTAAAAAGTTGCAAAAATAAAAGAAGAATATAGTTTAGATTTTTCTATTTACCCTTCTAGGCAGGCGCGTCGTTGAGTTCCGCCACTAAACACGCAGTGCCTCGATAAGGCGGAAATCGGGGACCGGAGTGTCCTAACGCAAGGTTCCCACGGTTCCCAAGGTTCCCACGTTTTTTTTGTTGAAACTAAAGAAAAAAAAATAACCTTTACGTAACTCTTAAATATTTTTTTCTTTCGCTTCATTAATATTGATGAGATACGATACTTTTCACTTAATTTGCTACAAAATTTAAGATCTCTAACCTTTCAACGACAAAAAAGAAAATAAACAGCGAAATCTAATGATCTTACGGAAATATAATATTTTTTGTTTTTGTAAACATATATACAGTTATTCTACGTGGAATTAAGTGTATGGAATCAACTTTTAACTAACGAAATTTACCTAATTTATTATTTATATTAATAATGATATTATTTTTTTTAAATTTAGTCCCCCCTTAGACTGAGGAGATTGTTTGTACCTGTTAACACAGTTTGAAATTTTAGAATTTGAAAAGCACATCCCGTATTTTCAAATCCTAAAATAAAAAATATATTTCAAAGTAATAACTGGATGCTTACAAAAAAATTGACTTATTAAATATTATGTCCTCCTAATTCATATATAATACTTCTTCCACCGACTGTAGATTTAAACGAGTAGTGCTTTATCCTGAAAAGTACAAAATATAATAAATCATTGAAAATTCTATACTAAATTTAAGTATACGTCACTTTGAATAGGATACATTACATTTTAAATTTACAACTAATGTTAGAACTAGTCAAAAACAAATTCTAGTCATCTAGCGAGTCTAGAAAGAAATAGAGTAGGCAAGCCCCCATGGAGTGGATAACCAACTTGGTGAAGGTCGAAGAGACTCAATTATGAGGACCAGCAGTGGACATCTCCCGAATGATATGACAACATGATGGTAGTGCTACTCATCTATATTACTTCACTATTACGATACACTTGATATTATTCTCAAAATTAGAGAAATAATATTGAAAAAATATTTAAATATAAAGAATCTACGCGATCGGGATGTATAGTCGTAATTTTGCCTTTGATCCTTAAAGTGAGAATTTAGAACAATGATTATATTATTATTTACACACATTTTTTTTTAGCTTCACGCTTTATCCCGCACATGACAGGGTAGGCAGAGGGAACTGCAGGAACCATACGAACCTAGTGTTAAGACACTCCGTTACTTAGTCCCTGCTTACTCCGTCCCCGCTTTCCGCCGTTTTCGAGGCATTGCGTGTTGAGTGGCGGAACTCAACGCCGTTACTATATTACACACATAATATGTGTATATAAAATTATATTATATTATATACAAAATTATATATTAAACATCCATTGTAAAATCTAATAGACGCTACATATTAATGTAAATTCATTCCTAATTTTGTTAGAATGTTAAGCATTTAATTAATAAGCGAGCTGAAATACGCGAACGTCAAAAATTCCCAAAGGCTTCCATTAAAATATATAATTTAAAAATTGCGTCGGTCCGTCATTATTAATATAGTACACCTTGTTAGTGCAGTGGCTAGTTTGAACATTGTGTTGTATAAGAATTTGCGTACGGATATCATGCGTTCGATTTAAGAATTATTGAAGAATGATTGAAGAATTATTGAAGAACAATTGAAGAATGGTTGAAAAATATTTGAAGAATAATTGTAGTATGATTAAAGTATGATTGCAGAGAATTATTAATTTATTCTTTATTTTCACTATCCACTTTGGAACCCATAGATAATAGGGATGGCTGTTTTTTCTTAGGATTTCGCTTTCAGCTGTCATTTTTTCCTTTTGTAATCTAGAACCCTAAATAAAATATTCTTTGAATGTTTTTGCTATCCTTAAACGATTTTTAAAATAAATAGAGACAAAAAATAATAGTTTGAATTATTTTTTTAATATAAGTTGCTTTGTAATACTTTTGTTAGAGCCTTTCTAACAACTCTTACTAACAAATCTTTAATATACGGTATATTAAACTTACAAGTTAATATACATTTTATTAACTTATATTATTATTATTTAACTGCAAGACTTATACCACCAACATATTCATCACATAACATATAGGTTTAATGCATATATAACGAATCTTGTTCTTAATAATATCGTCAACTTACTTAAAATTGTAGTAAACCAAAAATATAAATATTGATCGTTGAAATTGTACAGTATGTTTTTTTATTCTGTAATAAAAAAACATACTGTACAATTTCAACGATCAATATTATTTCTAAGTATATATTTTTAACACTACCAACTTACTCATATGGCGTTCCCTTAAAACCTTAAAAAAATAATTAATTAACAAAAACACCATTTCCCTAAAGACAACCACGAAATTACCTAAAAAGCAAAATTGCGTTATAAAAACTATATTGGTAACATTAGTTCATATGAAGCGTAATAGTGTCATGCATTAGGGCTCGCTAGGGGAACAATAAGGGGTAATCACCTTAAGGGAGAAGGTATAGGCGGGTGCGTATATATATATATATATATATATATATATATATATATATATATATATATATATATATATATACATATATATATATATATATATATATATATATATATATATATATATATATATATACATATATATATATATATATATATATATATATATATATATATATATATATATATATATATATATATATATATATATATATATATATATATATATATATATATATATATATATATATATATATATATATATATATATATATATACATATATATATATATATATATATATATATATATATATATATATATATATATATATATATATATATATATATATATATATATATATATATATATATATATATATATATATATATATATATATATATATATATATATATATATATATATATATATATATATATATATATATATATATATATATATATATATATATATATATATATATATATATATATATATATATATATATATATATATATATATATATATATATATATATATATATATATAATTCTTCTTTGAGATATATACATAGCAGTTGATGCAGTGTTGGATTCAACCACGTAACGTGCATGAACACCAGAAATGCAGGGATATTAAGGAAATTACTTTATAACTTTAAGGTTAACCTTAGTACATGCAGAATAAGAAGTCGAAGGGAAAAAATCTTAAAGCTAGCATTAAAAAACCTATTCTCTTAATATTATACCATACAACCATTTCTAAGTTATGTTTGACTTGTAACAGCTCAACTGGATATCTATATATGATGGAAGCATGATTCTTGCTCTTACAGCATCCCTTAATGGCCCTCAACTGTGTAACACGGTGGGGTAGAGAGTTGTGATGGTATAAATATCTTAATGCGTTCAGCATAATATTTCTTTATAATATATTATAAATACATATTTATTTATTATTTTCAAATTAAAAATGTTTTGGTCAAGTCCGAATTGTACTCACTTATCGATGATTCAAACAAACGTTGACGAAGAATTCTTCATACTTCATTCAATAGGATTTTTAGATAAAATACCTACATATTGAATAATTTATGATATGGAATTATGTTAATTAGTGATATATTTTTGAGACAAAATATTAAATATGGCATTTATGCAAGTCACCAGTCACTATAAAACTATATAAACCAATATTTTATAACTTATTACCAATGTAACTGCTAAAATGAACTGGATGTCTAAACGAATACAATGACTAAACGAGTAACAATTAATATTTCGATTTTTTTATTTGAATCATCTTATTTAGTTCACAAACTACACAGTAGATATTTTATAAAAATGGACAAGACAGATAGATACAGGGCACTGCATTTTCCGATTAAATCAAGATGTTCCCTTATTAATAAGTGACAAATAACGTTAAATGAAAGTAACTGAAAAAAAAACTTCTTACGCTTAAAATTGAAACTTAAAGAAAATACCCAAAAAAATTAATTAAAAACTAATAGTGAAATGAAAATAATAGAAATAAAATTCCCTCTGAGAAGCATAAAATCCACAATTACCAATTTAATTATCAAAGAATTCAACATCCAACATAAACTTGAACATATAAAACATCTAGAAACTAAGCAGACGGGTCAAATACGTATGAAACCTAGCATTATTCATATCGCAAACAATTTCGTAATGGATCACTGGATTACAACAAAATATGAATGTCTTGAACTAAAAATTCAAGAGACTTGTATGTAAAATTGTAGTGACGTAACAGAATCCTTGTTCTCATATAAACACACAACCATCGGGTACAATGGGAATGAGCATGTACAATGAGATGCCTCATAACGTGGTATAGATGTGCTCGCGATGCTGACGACGCGTTGTGATATTATGAACGCTTGGATCTTTTTTTTGGAGATTTTTGTTTTAAGTGGTTTGTGTTTGTTTTTCGTTGTGATATTATTAATATTTTATATATTTTAACAATTAAATATAACGAATATAGTTTAGCTGTCAATTAGTTGAATTAAGCTGTTTTATAGAAATGCACGATTTTCACTATAATATATTACATTTACACGACTATCTAGATTTAGATAATTTTCAAAATTTTATGAACGTTCTGCATCTTCTCTTCAATATCTTCATTTAGTCAGGTATGCTGTCAGAACCATTTATTATAGAAAGCTAAAAATAAGATTTGTTTTATTCATTCGATATTAACAGTTTTTATAACATGAAATAAGTATCTAAGGTACAGAAACTATATTTTTATATAGTCATATTTAATAGTAATAAATTTTTATAACAATAAACATTTAGAAGTCAACAATCAAAACAAAATTCACATAATAAATTAATTTATCATTTAACATTCACTGTGTAACACCATAGTGACATCAACGCGAGTACACGCTCGCGAGTCTCTGTCCCTGACAGATATTAAATTCGTATCCGCGATCCCAGCCGGCCACAATATATTACTAGCTACGAATATACACATACGTACACGTACACGTACACGTACACGTACACGTACACGTATATAGTGAGATTTCATTTTGTGCTTACGTCTATATAAGGAGTGAGGAATTACGTTGTTTTCTTTATTAAAAGCTTAAAGCTTTAAGCTTTTAATAAAGCTGGAAAGCTATAAGCTTAATTACATAGTTTGTAGGTTATTGTTATATTACATATGTAGATGATTCATTTTTATATTAAAATAAAAACAAATATCTATACTATATTGGGACAATTATTGTAACTATATTTCTTTATCAGTCAGATTTTAACTTATTAGTCTTTATTTATTACTGTATAAATATCTCTGAACAGTTTTCTTACCATTCAATACCATTTTTCTTTCACTATTTAGTGAAAAAAGAATAGTATTAAAGAATAAAATGAAACTACTTATTATATATACATAGCGGGGAAAGAAAAAGCAGAGACTAAGGAACGGAGTGTCTTAAAACTAGGTTCCCACGGTCCCTGCAGTTCCCTTTGCCTACCGCTGCCATGTGCAGAATAAAGCGCGAAGCTAAAATATATATATATATATATATATATATATATATATATATATATATATATATATATATATATATATATATATATATATATATATATATATATATATATATATATATATATATATATATATATATATATATATATATATATATATATATATATATATATATATATATATATATATATATATATATATATATATATATATATAAACACGTTTGTAGGATGTTAAAGCAAATTTATCGATCACTTAAGTGAGCTTTTACATACAATTAAGAGACAGGCATTGACGATCAAAAGTAAAGGATTCTTACGGCCTTATTCATAAAAAGTTATAGCACGCTTAAAGACTCGATATAGTACAATTGTCAAAAAACGTTATTCATAACAGCATTTTAGACCCAATCAGTTCTATAAACCTATCATAAAGTTATAGAGCCGAGAACCCTACTATAAGAGTGTTTTAACGTCCAAAGATGGCCGATTCATATAACAGCTGATTATAGCTCATACTAATATGAGCATAGATATGACGTCGTCGAGTCACTTGTCATCAAGAGTGTCATTTTCAATTTCGTAAACAAAACAATATAACAATTGACATTTTGTTCGATATTTATTAACTATATTTAGTTATTAACAAGTTTATTAATAATAAATTCTACATAAGAAAGGTGCACAGAACATAGGTAATACTTGTCCACGTCTAAGCAATTTTCAATTCTTTGTCGTTTTACTTCTTTTGACTTTATTTTTTAAAAACTAAGTAAGTTTATAAACTAAAATAAAATAAACATTCGTGTTTTTGTGATAACAACGACGTAAATCAAGCCGGTATATGTCAAGCCAGATCCAATAATATATTTTTGTACGTAGTATTATCTGTGGTGACTGCGTTTGTCACTTATCATCTGTGGATTTACTGGTATTTTCGGCTACAAGTCGACCGACTTCAGTATAGTGGCAACATTGTGAACGTATAAATCAAATTAGTGACACTTTAGTTATAGAGGCTTATAGAGCGTTTATGAATACAAACATTTATCGAACGTTCTATAAGCCTAAAGAGCGTGTTAACTAAAATATGCTTAAAACGTTCTATAAGACTTTTTTATGAATAAGGCCGTTATAGTCCAAAGAAAAATATAACAGATTATAGACAAAAATCAAATTCAATTTTTAAGCATATATATTAATTTAAGAGCGGAAAATAAAATATTTTTATAGTTTTTGAATATAATTTATTAGTATAAATTATAGCAAATGTTTTCAACAGTTTTACATACAGGTTAAGCTTAAGCCAAAGTAAAAATGAAAATACATGATATATTACATAAAAACCCGAGTAATCTAATTATAGATTTACAATTATTCATATACCTCTCCCTTTTGAATTACTTTTTTATAAAACTAGGCGTATATTTCGCGTATACCATTTTTTTAAACACTTTGCAGTCCGTAGCCAGATCTGGTCGGGTAGACTAAGATGACATTCGTAAGTAAATTTTTATAATTATATGTGTTACTCAATGTACCCTCTATCTACGTCTCCTATTAAAGATTAGTGCATATATTTGCAATACATCAAAGTAATTTACAAAGCTTTTCATTTAATTATACCAAGCCAGGTGAAACTTTCTACCTCTAAGCAAGTTGCAGGAACATTATGTAAATACTACGTACCATGATTAACTTCTGGTGCTTATCACATTCACTTTTAAAGTTTACGCGGTGTGTTTTAGGGGAGTTAACGAGTTTATAGAACAAAAAGCTCTTTTTTTCGCGGTTTACCTCTAAAATAAGGTTGCTGTGTTAAATTTTGTATATCTTAAGTTTTGAATGTTTAGTTGAAAAGTTACGGTTTTTGTGAATA
The DNA here is from genome assembly GCA_037178615.1 of Dione vanillae. NCBI lineage: Eukaryota > Metazoa > Arthropoda > Insecta > Lepidoptera > Nymphalidae > Dione > Dione vanillae. The sequence continues at coordinate 660,413 of JAZFAU010000033.1, forward strand.
TTTTAAAAAATTTATTATCATCATTTTTGAAAGTAATATTCTATACTTGCCTATAAATAAAACTAATTTCCTGGTATAGTAGAAAAATGAAAATTTAAAAATCTGACCAGAAACAGTATGAATACAAGAAAAATTAGAAAGATTTAATAAATCTGGTATTTTAAATAAATATGAAAAGAGACTGTAGTAGAAAGGCGTTCTGCTGCCGGTAACAGGGTTAGCAGTGGTGTGTAGTTCTGGTATCGACAATCTTTTACAGCAAATGGTGAACAATATGGAAAAATGATCTCCTCATAGAATATAGGGGAAGAATTTAGCTGACCATGCCCACAATGAGTACATAGATAGAATGATACACAAAATTTCACAGAAAGAATCTTCTTCTCATTTTCTTTATAGGAAAACGCACTTAAGCAGTTGGTTACGCCATAAAAATACAACCAAAATAATATATTATGGAAGATTCAGTAGTAAGTGAGGTAAAAGGATAAAATGTATATTATTGGTTATCACGCTAAAAAGTAAATAAAAGCACTAGGATCTCCTGGAAAGGATCTCTTTCTACACTTCATGAGATAAAAATAGAAGAATCTACTGGACTGTATTGCATGGATTCAACTTATTTGTGCTAGGCCCATCGCATTGTACGAAAATGATAATAGCGCCTGAGACTTCCGACCTAAGTGTAGGTATAATGGGGGCAGTATTTTTTTATGTCTTCACGCTTTATCCTGCACATGACAGAGTAGGCAAAGGGAACTGCAGTAACTATATAAACCTAGTGTTAAGACACTTCTTTGCTCAATCCCTGCTTTCCGCCTTTTTTGAGGCGTTGTGTGTTGAGTGGCGGAACTCAATCTCTCCCTCTTCACATAAGAATCGGACCCACAAACCGTCGCGTTTACAGGTAGATGCTTCGCCTCTGCGCCACGACGGTTCACAACGGAGTAGTTAAAATGCATTAACACTCATTTCAACTGCCTGAGCTTCCCTCACTACTTAGGTAGTGTTCAAGTTCCAAGTTCAAAATCATTCTACTGGTGTCGCTTTTTTGCTCCTTCAACCAATATATCACAATAGTAAACACATATTTAAATGGTTAAGGTACAGTCATATATAATCATTGGTATATCCAACAGACTTTAATTCATCTTAGATCGTTAAATATATTAAATTGACAAATTCATATTACAAATTAATGTAGAGAACGAAATATGTTGACACTCCGTTTTCTCTTTCTTCATTACTTTTCACATTTGAATGATGAAGAAAAAAAAATATTTTTTTTTCCAAGATTTTCTTTATTTAAAGAGAATATTTCCAACAGATTTCCGGTTGTATTTCAAAGAGATGTAAATTTTAAGCTAATAGCGTATTACAAGAGCCCTAGACTAGTACTCAAATTAAGTCCTAAAAATAAAATGAGACCGGACCGCCCACTTAACCCGTGCAAAGTGGACGAGATTACTTTATCTTATCTAATTTATCGTATGGTGTATTGATTTTTCCTAACATGGATTTTTTTTTGCAACTCTACTTTAGTTTAGTTTGCTTTGTTCAAAATATCTTTATAATAAAGATTTTTAATTTAATAAACTTGCGTTATTTTAATTTTAAAAGAAAATAATTAAAATTTAATAAAAAAATATATATTTTTTTCTTTTTTAATCAATTTTAATTATTACATTATTTTATTTATCGTTATCTAGAACTAAGCGAGTTTTTATAATAAAATTGTACTTAATTAACTACTCTTCTATAAGAGATACTTATATATGCTTATTTTTTCAACTAATGAGATATGTATTTAATAATTAATTTTGTCTATGCCTTCAACTGTTGCAATAATTATCTTTTCAAAGTTACGCAGTGACTGTGGAGTATGTAAAGAATTTCCAATAAAGCCGAAAATGAGAGCTGTTTAACGTTTACTATCGAAATAATTATAGGCCTGTTCACTATTTTTGTAAATTGTATTATTTTATGTTTAGATAGAGAGAATGTATCTATAAGACTCTCTATTTTTTACTTAATTTTAATACTTAAAGGTTAAGATTCGGAAACAAGCGCCGGTATTTTTTTTATTTTTAACCGACTTCGAAAAAAGGAGGAGGTTCTCAATTCGACCTGTATATATGCTTTTTTTTTATGTTTGTTCGAGGATAACTTTGTCGTTTATGAACCGATTTTGATGATTCTTTTTGTATTTGGTAGGTCTTATACCAGAGGTGGTCCCATTAAAATTTTATCAAAATTGATTGAGTCCTTGTGGAGATAATCAACAAAAACAAATAACGACACAAACATTTACTATTTCTGTTCGCGAATAACTATGTCGTTTATGAACCGATTTCGATGATTCTTTTTGTATTTGGTAGGTCTTATACCAGAAGTGGTCCCATTAAAATTTTATCAAAATTGATTAAGTCCTTTTGGAGATAATCAACAAAAACAAATATCGACACAAACACTTACTATTTCTGTTCGCAAATAACTGTGTCGTTTATGAACCGATTTTAATAATTCTTTTTGTATTTGGTAGGTCTTATACCAGAGGTGGTTACATTAAAATTTTATCAAAATTGATTGAGTCCTTTTGGAGATAATCAACAAAAACAAATATCGACACAAACATTTACTATTTCTGTTCGCGAATAACTGTATCGTTTATGAACTGATTTGGATGATTATTGTTGTATTTCGTAGGTTTTACATCAGACGTTGTTCCATTAAAATTTTATCAAAATCAATACAAACATTTATTATGTCTATTCGCGGATAGCTGTGTCGTTCTTAAAAACACCGACTACGGTCGTACGGTCGTTTCCTCATTTGAGAGGCATCCTTGCTCGGTCTACCCATCACTCAAAATCGTTAAATAAATTATTTTTTAACAAAAAAGAACCGACTTCAAAAAGTAAAAAAGTTCTAGTCTAAAGCAAAAAAGTTAACTAAAAAGCAAAAAATAAATTTCGGCACAAAGTAATACGTACGTATTTTTTCTTTGTTAAATTAAATTAATGATTACTTAAGTAAATAAAAAATATTTTATAATTTTGAAGTCGGCGCCAAGTAAATACTACAACAACCTTACTACAATATCAAATTACTGAGTACACAAATTCAAATTTCAAACACACAATATTAGTAACAGTATTACAAAATATATATGAATCGGTAGCTACTAACTATCAAAGTATTTTTAATACGGTAAGAATACAGAAGGTTGTTGTAGTATTTACTTGGCGCCGACTTCAAAATTATAAAATATTTTTTATTTACTTAAGTAATCATTAATTTAATTTAACAAAGAAAAAATACGTACGTATTACTTTGTGCCGAAATTTATTTTTTGCTTTTTAGTTAACTTTTTTGCTTTAGACTAGAACTTTTTTACTTTTTGAAGTCGGTTCTTTTTTGTTAAAAAATAATTTATAGTTTTACGCTTTATCCCGCATATGGCAGGGTAGGCAGAGGGAACTGCAGGGACCGTGGGAACCTAGTGTTAAGACACTCCGTTGCTTAGTCCCTGCTTTCTCGGTCCCCTCTTTTTTTTATTTTAAATATAAAAAACGTAGACGTATACATGTACATAAAATATTTGAATTAACAATAAGTTAGAGTTTTATTTAAGTCCAAATTGAAACTGCTGTTTTTTATCTTCTCACTTATAATGAAATTCTTCTATATCTTATTACACTGAATCTAGTGTTAAGAATTTTCGTTTTTTAATTTTCTATGTGTGTGTATATTTGTTTGTATGTGTGTGTGTCTAATAGTCTAGTCTAATCTAGTCCACTACGTCATGGTCGACTCTTAACATAAACTAGCCTAGTAAGAGCTAAATCAGCATTCGAATAAAATAATACTTTTATGTTGCCAAAGATTCGTCTACCTATATATTATATATGTACAAGTTTGTCGTGAAATTTTCAGAATAGCCAGAAAACTAAGCAATACATTTGCAAACTTTCTCGATTCGAACACATAATTACTCTTGTTTTGAACGTGGAGCAGAGACGCTGTATTTTACCTGAATTTAATATGCAGTTAGTTTAAGTGGAAACATATTTTATTATGGCACTTTTTGTTTATCTACCTAGGTTCATATATAAGAGGCCATTGTGGAATATGGTAGCGTTGGTTAAGAGTTTGATTCACACTGGGGAAGAAAAGTCATTTTCGTTTCATTTTAGCTCGACTTTGTGAAACTACTAATAATCACTATTTCTTAAGCATTTTTAAGATTTTTAAAGTGTTAATCCACACTAAGGATAGCCTAAATTTGTAAACTTGTCCATACAGAGGTGTTAACGCAATAAGTTGTATAGAATTAGTTATATAGAATTTCAACGCGGCATGATGAAGAACGCATGGCTTAGTGGTCACAGCGCTTGTCCGGTTTGCAAGAGGTGCAGGTTCAAATTCTGCTGCGTTAAAATGTTTATATGTTTATTAAGGTACTCAAACATAATCTGCTTTATAAACAAATAGGCGAAACAAAAATAAATATATTTATATATTTTTCATTTACTTCAACAAAAGGTTTGTGTAGAAATATATATATGTAAAAAATTACTATGTATTTTATATCATATATTCATTTTGCAAACAACATATAACTGTCAAATTTTATAGACATCACAAGCATAGGGGTATAAGACTATTCCCATTCGTAGGTTAAATGGCTTAGAAGTTAGTTCAGACGTTACTTTATAGTATACAACTGTCATTCGAGTGAAATGTTTCACGTTTCACTCTCGCAACAAGAGAATTCTTTTACCTTACATTATCTAGAAATGTTTAATCATATTGTGATGTGAATTTATTTTTAAAATGTAAAGGTAAAATTTAAATAAGCTGTAGGCAAAACGCGGCATTGAGTTCCGCCACTCAACACGCAATGCCTCGAAAAAGGCGGAAAGCGGAGACGGAGAAAGCGGGGCAACGGAGTGTCTTAATACTAGGTTTCCACGGTTCCTGCAGTTCCTTCTGCCTATCATGCCATGTGCGGGATAAAGCGTGAAACTAAAAAAAAGCTGTTGACAATCTTGATTAACTAAAGATATAAATTATTGATTGTACGTAAATAATCTTAGTGAGACTATCTAATATCATGTCTATTTGTAATGTTTAAGCAGAATTAGTTAATTTAAAAATAATAAACTCGTTTCTTTTTTGTTTCTGAAACACAAAATTAATATTTTGTGTTTCAGAAACAAAAAAGAAACGAGTTAAGATTTAAGATGGACAATCTATAGTAGTATAAGTTTAGTTTAGTATTTCTAGCTTACCACAATTAAAACTTATTACCTAAAAATATACACAAAAAGAGCAGTGGTGTGTATGTTCGATTCCGACTTGGGGGTGGAATATGTCATTACCATTTTATTCGCTCTGGCAACTAGGCAAGCACAGCGTTGAGTTTCGCCACTCAACACCCAATGTTTTGAAAAGCGAAAAGAGAGGAACAGAGGATCTTAACACTAGTTTACACGTTTTCTCTATGCTAAAAAAACATTAAATGTACACTAATTCTTCAAGCTTCAACTCTTTAAATTCAGCAAAACTAAGTAACGTGAAAATTAAATTTCCGCTTCAATTGTCTCAACTGTGGGAGCAGTTGACCAGAGCAGTGCAATTAAGAATAATTCGACCGCTAATATCTCGTACGTACCTCTACATTACTCTAGAGCTACAACTGGAGTACATTCCCACAGGTTTTCATTTCCATGTCCATTGTTCTTTCGCCCTGTTTGACCCGAATGGTCTATTGCTGATTTTGCATTATTAAAACTGTCTATTATAGTTTTAATAGCACCTCTTCGTTTTTATTTTTTGTATTGCTTGTGTCGTTTTTGTGTTTTTAATAACGTTTATCATACGTGTGTTCGTCTGTGTATGTGTGTGTGTGTTTTTACAGAGTGTATATGTGAAACATTCTGTGTTTTTGTTTTTGAGACATAAATATTTGACAAAAACTTTACTTTGAATGTATATGTTAAGACGTAAAAAGAAAAGGAGGAATAAAGTTTGAATTTCAAAGAGCAATATAACCTTAACTTAAGCGGAGACAGAGAAAGCAGGGACTAAGCAACGGAGTGTCTTAACACTAGGTTCCCACGGTCCATGCGGTTCCCTCTGCCTTGTGGCTTTTGAAATTATATTTATATGGTTATTTGAAATGTATTAAAAATATTGCTTTATTATTATTAATATGAAATAATTCTATGCTACACTAGTAAGAGTTCGGAACCCTCAGTACGTGGATTTTATTAGCATTTAACCAATGTTAAACTTTTAAACTTATATTGTGTCAATTATCAATTCCACAATAATAATTTTTAATCTATTATAAAACTCATAGAGTCTCCAATGTCATATATCTGCATGAGTAATCATAAAAATATCAGAATATCATCAAATTCTGTTATCCATCACTCTTTGCTGTATTAAAAAGTCCAGAAACATATTACGCCTTTCTTCGATGTCCAAACAAAGCGGGCCGTATTATAAATTTATAACTTCTCGTTCAATTAATCATTTTCAGCTGCCGCTCGTACACTGGACGTGTACAGCGTCTATACTTTGTACTTTGTTAGAGAAATATGTTCTGGACAAACATAATATGATTTGAAGTAGTTGTATATTCGATATTCAAGTAAGGTACTTATTTATTATTGATTTACACACGTAAGTTGACAAAGCTAGAATTTATACGATTTTTATTATGTTTTTTTAAGTTATTGATAGAAAAATATTTATAAAATTGATAAAAGTTTGAATGTAGCGAGATTCGGATCTACATATTTTGCTTACCTTGCCTTGCTATTCCTGTTCTTCTACCCTTTGTCTTTTCAGCCATATCAATGGACGGTATTAGGAAGTTTTGTAACAAATTATGTAATAAATCGGAAAAGTGATATTATGAAAATATCACTTTCTTTTTAAGCTTTACGCCGATGTATGAAAGTTACAGACCAAATTCAGGTACATATATTTAACTGGTAGCTAGTAAGTTCTACAATGAAGCAGTCTATTTTTCTACAATATGGTACTAAAGGCAACAGATAATAAATTAGATCATAAAAAAGCAAACTTATTAATAAAACTATGCAATAATATTTTTAATGTCATCTTTAAAATATTCGTTTATTTTACTGGCAATCCATAAAAGTCAATGTTTCGCTATCGCATAACAGTTTGGCACTTTTATTACGACTGTCGCGATTAAAACTCTTACGATTACATTTGGTGGGGGAGAATAAGCTGTATGTCTTGAGATGTAAAGGATATTTCGCCCTGCTAAAGGTTGGGACAGGGGATTTGTAATGAGACGGTCAGCAGTTATTGATTCATGTGATTCCATTAGGCTTTAGGGATGGGAGTGTTTATGTCTTGAAGTGATGGGCTGATGTAAGGATATTTCAAATTGTAGATTTTTAGGCTTTTTTTCTATATATTTTTTATATTTGTGAGTTATGATTGTTTTAACATTTTCATTTAAATGTGTGAAATTTATTATGATTTTTGGAAAATAATGCATATATTTATGTTTAACATACATGCAGGGATGGAGGACGCAAGGATCAGCAACAAAGTATCTCAACGTTAGGTTCGTGTAGTTCCCGCAGTCCCCTAGTCCCCTAGATAAAGAGTGAAGCTAAAAAAAATATGTTATAGTATACATATAGTATATTACATCTATATGCTATATACAATTACTAAAAACTCCTCAATAACTGATGGCGCACAATCAAAACTACTGGGTGTTGACGTCTGAATTTTGACTTTTGACATTTAGTTATCGTGGAAAAGCACTAAGTGAAAATTTCTTATAAATCCTTCGGGAATATATATAAAATAAGATATTAAGTTTCATAATACTTGCAAATGAAGCTGCAGGCTGTAAATTGTTTAGAACAAAATATCTCACACGTTTTCACGGTATCTTGGATATTACAGTAAATTATATATCTTAAAAACCATACCTACAATTTCTTTGAGCTTCTCTGAACTTTCTGAACGTCGTGTCGGCTGTATCTTTTGACGTCCATAAATTTTAAATGTGATATCATTTTCCTAAAAAATGTCAGGTTATATAATTCATGTAAATCTACGATATAGACACAATTAAATTACACTCATTTAAAATATGATATTGCATAATTTTTTTTAATTGTCAGAAATAATTTTATAGTTTGTTTAAAATATTTTTATATGTTTTATCAAATAAACAAAGATATGTCGGCATATGTTAAGATTGCTTGTACGATCCTCCGTTTTCCGCCTCTACTAGGTTCTAATAAAAGTAGATATAAATAAATAAATAAATGGATTGAAAATTCTATACAGGCTCTTTAATATATAAAAAAAATATAAAATTGCTATATAAGAATGAAACGTCTTAGCAAAGTAATTTTAAAATCCGTTTTATACCAAATTTTAATTTGAGTTAAAATAAGGTTTTATTTAATTGTTATTTTTGGAACATGCTAACTAACTCAACTATGGTAAACACAGTAATTCTGATATATTATATTGATATACAATAATTACTTATATACATACAGGCAGAGAAGATCGTGTTCCAAAAGCTACCCTTCATACTTTGCCCTGTTCTTTCCCAGTATTTTTTTTACTACCTGCCTTATTACTGATTCTTACAATATTCATATTAATTTTTCAATAACCAGTCGATTTCAAAATAGCAATGCAATAATTTTAATGCCAATAAATATAACATTTAAGTTTCTGTCCCCCAAAGCCACAGTGAAACGTAAAAAACTGAATTTATCTATACGTCACTATGTCCCTGGCGGCTCGAGCGCGATTCCAAGTGGTTATCTTGTCGTATGGACATTGGACGTCCCCTTTTAGCTGCTATAGACTATATGTATAATTTTGAATGTCATATTTTTGTATCTTTACTATATTATACATTTTGATGGGTAAATAATAATTATTGCACTTCTAAGGATATATAAATGAAAATTTTCTGGTACAAGTAAATAACTATTTAATTTATTTTTTTCAATAACATTTTATAATATATTTATCTAGTTATAAATTAAATTAGCAATTACAATTTATTTTTTTATAGATTCATGTTTTTTGCCGCACATAGCAGGGGAGGTAGTGGGAACCACAGAAATCGTTGGAACCTAATGTTTAGATACTATTCCCCACATCCAGCCTTTCGAAACATTGCTGTAATGATAGTGATGTAGCTCTACACTTTGTTCTATTACTAGAGCGAGTTATAAATAAACATCCTACGTAAATTCTTAAAAAAAATACTTAAGATATTATTTAAATAATAATTATTGTAATATATTAAATTTGGATATAATTATTAAGAAAATAATGCAAAATATTTCTAAGTATAACAATTCTCTTGGAAGAACCCGCTACCGTCTCTTTTCCAGTATAACTATCGCTGTGCTACCATGAAATCAACGTGATAATCATACAAAATATAATAATATTAGCCTTTGTCCCTGTAACAAAACATTTGACCCGTTATCTCTGTCGTTTTGCAACGCAATCTTGATCCTGACTCATTTAGTTACAACCTCCCCTATTCTGTACGTTTATTGCTTACTCCTTGATTACAATTTCGATTTTTCCCTTACAAAGAGAAACGTAAATTGCCGACTTTATTTTTCCTAGTGAATTTTGTGGGGAAATTATAAAATAAGTGTCGAAATTTGAACCATTTTAAGGCATGTTTGTGTTTAAAATTTTAATATATTCGTGTAATGTAAAGTGGTTTCAAACAACGATAACGAAGCTTAACGCCGCAGTGTTTCTTGCAAGAAATGAGCGTAGTTAATTTTTCAGTAAGTATCAAACCCACAAACTACTACAGTGGTCTCTCATGATCTAGTTCAATATAATCCTATTCAAAAAGCCTAAATTGTAAAATTTCTCGAAGTTTATCACAAGAAACACGAGATTAGTCCACATTTTGGACTATTAAATAAAATATGAAATATTCAAATCGATAATGCATATGAAATAAAACTCAATACCTCAGGCGCGGCGTTAATACGCACACGCAATAAAAAGGCGGAAAGTAGAAAACGGAGTGTCTTAACACTAAGTTTCTATGTTAAAAATACTTAATACCCCTGCCCCTGCCGAGTAATATAAAGAAAAGTAATACTCGAAATAAACAATGTTAAATATTAAACGTGTTAATAATGAAAATGAAAATAGAAATATATTACGTAAGCGCTTTATAATATTCAATTATAATTATTACAATAGCATTTAACTAAGTTATTAGTCGTTTATTTGGTAATAACATATTATACGAGGATTTTGGTTTTAAAATTTACAAAAGATTTTTATTACTGTATTTATATTTTGATTCAGTTATGTGCAGCTTTTTAAAGTTAAATAAGCTTCGTTAAAAATATTTTCAAACTATAACCTGTATTTAGCAGGATATGCAAAGGGAACCTAAAGTTAAAACACTCCGTTCCCCACTTTCTGTCCAATCGACAGTAGAATGTGGAGTAGCGAAACTCAACACTGCATTATTTTTTAAAATTCTATCCTTTTGTTTTAAAAAAAATCATTTTCCTTAGTGGGAATTGAACCCGTAACTATCGCGTATGCGTTCAGAAGCGAATCAGCTAAGGCTTTGCTATTTTCCGGTTTACCTAAAAAGATTCAGACGAATTCGGTACCAGTGATAGTAAAAAAAACCTAAACAAAATATACAACATATTCAGTAATCAAAAAAATGTAAAAGAAATGAAAAAAAAAATATTTTTATTAATATTTATATAATTGGTAAAAGTTAAATTTTCATTATTTTACATAGTGAAAATTTTATGAAAATTGAATTTCTATCATATACAGGTGTGTATGTTACCGCGACCTTCATTTAAAGCATAGTATTAACTAGCCTTCATAAATTTGGTAGAATTATAAAACAAGTAAAATTTTCAAAAATAAAAAAAAAATTCAAACATAATAAATAATTAAATTATAGTTCGAAAATAAAACGCCATTTCTCAAGTACGACATAAGCGTACACTATCCTGTGAGAGCTGGAAAGAGATATATCCCTTTCTTATTAGGTTATTTTTTTTAATGAAATGTGATAGATTGACAACGTTTGATAGTATTTTTGTAGTACGAGGTCTATACGTCATTCGTATTTAATTATGTCTACCTCACGCGTATAAATATCGTGAAATGGGAAAAATGATCTTGGGCCTTTTACTTGAACTAGTTTTTTGTATATAACCTTGAAATATTTTACCGTGTAAGTAGTTTTGGCAAAGGCCCCGTTTTCAGATACACCTATATATATGTATCTATACATATATATAAAATATATATTTGCTTTACCGTTCAGTAGAATTTTTTATTTTATAGCTAGCTTTCCTTCGGTGTTATCGCCTTGGATTATAACAATCAATAGAAAGTTACTTACATTTTGCTTACTCATACGTCCTGACATTATGAAAAGTCTCAGTACTAAGACTAAATAAATAAAAATCTTCCCCTAAAAACAATTGAATCGGTAACCACTGTCAGTACCACAGAACTATATACTTCTACACATTTAACCAAATAATTTTGCAAATCACCATCCATTACGGAATTTGGAACAAAAAATTATGCTAGAAAATTTTTCGATTATCCACTAATAGGATTTTCTAAGGCATAAAACGAATTGGAGATGCAATCCCGGTCCCGGCGTAATTACGAAGAACTTCCCGCCGTTCGGACAACAATTATTCCGGGATTACGTTTCAAACTCATAACCGCGTCCCGGGGAACAGTTAAATACGTATAACGTTGGATTAACAGCGCAAAATCATATTATACTTAATTGTCCTTTAAAGGACCCGTTTATGATTTAGATATATATCTATAATATGCGCTGCAGAAATCCTGAATTCGTGAAAATTGACTTTTGACCCCATTTAGACTTTTTGTAATAATTTTTGGATATTTCTTAGTAATATAGAAATTTTGATTTAGATCAAAGCGTTTGGTCTATCTATATTGTATACTAGTTAGAGTCTGCAGCTTTGCATAGTTATATATTTAGATATATATTTGACATATTTTGTCATATTCTAAGTTATTGAGGCAACTGGGACTGTATTTAGTGTGTGTTGTGTAGACACTATAGTTTTGAGCTAATATAATATAGCCTATCATAGCTTTCCTCTTTAAAAAATATATTTTACCGTAGTGCTTGAGAATAATGCGTAAAAACTTTTCAATTAAATAATATTAAAATAAATAATCGTATGGTTTATCGTTTATATATACAATATAATGTAGTAAATACATGTTAATACAAAACAAAAACATTTCACTCACCAAAAAGAAACTCCAATTACAACAAATGAGCTTCCTTAGACTCAAGAAAAATTATTCATATAAAAACAAAATATATATATATTTTCTTCGATTTTATCCTTTATAATTTGGAAGAAAAAATATATAATATAAATAATACATATAGTATATGTGTTTTAATTTTGTATTGTATACTGCTTCAATCAGAGAAGCAATAAAAAGTCTAGTGTTAGGATATTCCTTTATTTTCACTAAATTTCTAAGACATTGCGCGTTGTAAGGCGGAACTCAACGCCGCGTTTTGTCTTATTAACTTAAATATTCAACAATATTCACCTATGTTCATTGTATTACACTTTGTATACAAACTACAGGTGAATGTGAAAAAGAAACAATTAGTGTAACATAATTAGAGAATGCTACGTGACAAGAAACTACGTTTTGGAGGTACTAATTAGTATGGCGTGAGGCAAGTCATTAAGGCCCATTCATTATCACACTCGCCGTCATTCAGTTCACACAAAAATGCCGAATGGAACCAAAAATTATAGTTAGGTTTTGTGTTAAAAGCATTTGTTTAATGGGTTTCCACAGGTGAGTGGGAAAAAATTCATATAAAAATATATGTACATATGTTTACGTTTCATGCTTTCTGTTTAAGTTAAGATACTGTTACGGAACTAAACACCGTGGTTTATTTTACTCTAATTATTAGGAGCTGCTTCTAGCTTCTTAATCAAATAGGAGTTTTTTATGACACTTGAGGTATTGTATTCTAAGTGCACGAGGCTATATAAAACTTTGACAGTGTTATATTTAAACTATTAACGTGTAGTAGTATAATGTAAACATTTTTTTTTATATCTTCACGTTTTATCCCGCTTATAACACGCAGAGGGAACCGCAGGCGCTAAAACTTAAGACACTCCGTTCCCCGCTTTCCGTCTTTTCGAGGCATTGCGTGTTGAGTGGCGGAACTCAATGCCACGCTTTGCCTTACATCTAGCCGATTCGTTCCTTAGGGAAATGAGAGTTCTGTGACTGATATGGTGGAGCACAAGATCAAAACACCTATAACGTATAAAAATGTAGGCAGAGTAAGAAAATTAGTACATCAACTGGACGAACATCTTAAAGAATCCTTTTATACCAACCTAATATACGTTAAAATACTATATGTATATTCATTTATCATATATATATATGCACTTAGTCCTTTTAGTTGTAGTAGTTCTAGTTAGTATCTTTTTAACCTAAACAAGACAATACGTATATACATTAGTATTATTTTATTTTCATTTTCATTGATTAAAATTCTCATTAATTCTAATTTTCAACGTTCAATAATAATACTATTATATAAATACACAGTTATTGTCACAAAAATTCCCACAACTTTTTTACTAAAGCGGCTAAAAGTCAAGCTGCGTTTTATCGTACAAAAGAAAACGAATGCTCGTCGCACTGCCTACCAAGGGCGAGCCATTTTACGTTATGTAATTAGAAAAACATTACGTAAACTTAGATGAGTATAACTAAGTGTACTTTTGACCGACAATGTTTCAGGCTAGGTTAATGGGGTTAAATGTCAAAATGCTCTTCGGCGAAGTAAATAAAACTTAATGTCTCGAATTTAGACATTAGGCAGATGTCTTGGTAGTAGGCTATCTCTGCCTTTAAGAAATATCAAAGGATTCAATTGAATATCAATGGAATAAATATTTTTCTGAGCTCAGTTCCTAATAACAATGTTATTATTATAAATAGAAGCGCTGTAACTGAGTAGATATAGTGTACTGTGAGCAAAATAGAAAATTCAATCTAAAACCACTGTAACTGTATGTTGAGAGGTTTTTTTAAATTGATAATTTATCGTTTGGACTTGAATCCGAGACTTGACACAAGTTAGCAGTAGTTAACATTTGAGCCAATTGCAAAAGTTACATAGGCATTTTATATAATAGCTGTTCTGTATATTATAACATAAACATATGTACAAAAATAATTTTACTAATAAGTACGACTCGTTTTCTAAATAATATAATGTAAACTATTAAACTGACGCACAGTCAAAACCTTTTGTAACTTTGCCAGAAAATGTATGTATGTGTATATGAGGCTTATATGTGTATATAATATATATATATATATATATATATATATATATATATATATATATATATATATATATATATATATATATATATATATATATATATATATATATATATATATATATATATATATATATATATATATATATATATATATATATATATATATATATATATATATATATATATATATATATATATATATATATATATATATATATATATATATATATATATATATGTATATATATATATATATATATATATATATATGTATATATATATATATATATATATATATATATATATATATATATATATATATATATATATATATATATATATATATATATATATATATATATATATATATATATATATATATATATATATATATATATATATATATATATATATATATATATATATATATATATATATATATATATATATACATATATAAGCCTCATATACACGTACATATTTCTTGTATTTTTTTTCACTATATATATATATATATATATATTAGTGAAAAAAAATACAAGAAAAATAATAAAAAACTAAATGAAAACTCCCACGTTTCAACAACTTTGAAATGAGTTTTGATATAAACGACAATTTCAACTTTCAGCCTACAAAGACCGCCATTGTAAGGGCAGTGGTGAATAAATATAATAACCATATAAATCGAGCTGTCCGTTAAACGAGGTGAAAGCTTCTACGAGAAATAAGAAATGTATTTCAAATTACTAATTTTGAGCTTTAAAAGTTCAAAGCTTATTTGTTATGGTTTAAAGTGAAAATAAGGTATCGTCGAGGCGGGTTTGATTCTAACTGTACGAAATTTATTATTTTTTATATTATTGTAATTTAATTTATATTATTATTTTTATTTTCTTTGTCTTGGCAACAACGCAAAAATGCGGCGTTGAGTTCCGCCACTCAATATCCGAGGAATTCTTTAATACTCTGAGTAATTCTTCGAAAGCTGGAAAGCTGGAAACGTAGTGTCTCTACACTAAGAAGGGAACTTATCCTGCTAAAATTGAGATACTTAAAAATAATCAAAAATAACATGTTTTACTCGAATGTGGTAGAGAGAAGAGATATTTTGACTAATTGAGTTTATAAACATTGAAAAGAGCAAAGGAGATAGCACGCCGCCTTGAGGTACCCCGGCGAGGATGTCACACCAAGATGAGAATTTCTCATCTAAACGAATGCGTTGCCGTCGCCCTTTGAGGTAACTGCGAAACCATTCTATCACAGATGGAGATATGTTATTATGTGATGTGATGGAGGTATTAAGATTCAAATTCATACTCAGTTGTATTCTACAACTGAGTATGAATTTGAATCTTAATACTCAAGTTATTGCTTAAATTCCATTTTTGATATTTGATCAAAGACAGGCTGCAATTTCTTTTGCATGGTCTTCAAAGCTTAACGTCTTATTTCATTCTTTTACCGTTTTACTATTCTCCCTATTTAGTTTCTATGTCGGGTACTTTCGTTCTCTCACGGATAACCTCATTTCTGATTTTATTCTTGAGAGAGACCCCGAGGATAGCTCGCTCCATAGCACGCTGAGCGACTTTAAATCTGTGGACCAGCCCCTTTGTCAGTGTCCACGTCTCGGCAGCATATGTCATCACCGGTAGGACGCATTGCTCGAAGACCTTGGTCTTCAGGCTTTGCGGAATTGTCGACGTAAGGACTCGACGAAGCATAAACAGTAATAAATTTATATGGATTTCATGCGACTTTGGCAAATTTTGTAAAGAAAACGTGTTTAATTGTTAACTAATACAATGAAAATATAATTTAAAAATGTTAACTAAATATCACAATTACTAAAAAGGTTTTTTTAAAAAAAAACATGAAAATTTGTGTAAAACAAAGCCTATTCGCGTTAAATGTAGCTATCAAGCAAAACATTACAGTTTTAATTTTAAACAAGCACTTTACATGTAGCAGCGACTTGCAACCAAAAAAACTCCACAACATTGCAAATGTGAGAAAGCATATAATTTTAATATTATATTTTTATTTAGCGTTTTTAAATATCTATAAAAATGTCGATATAATTTGTTTTATTTCAACTCGCTTTGAAAATCGAACCCACGCTTATCACCGCTACCAGGGTGCTCTATGACATCAATTCGTTAATCAAATTTAATATTATATTATATATATTTGAGGACCGTCTTGGCGCAGAGGCGCAACGTCTGGCTTTAACGCGGCTAACGCGACGGTTTCTGGGTTCGATCCCCAGTCGGGGAAGATGGATTTTTCTATTTCCATTTTCTTCGCTCTGGCAACTAAGGCAAAGCGCGGCGTTGAGTTCCGCCACTCAACACGCAAAGCCTCGAAAACGGCGGAAAGTGGGGACGGAGTAAGCAGGGACTAAGTAACGGAGTGTCTTAACACTAGGTTCTAATAGTTCCTGCAGTTCCCTCTGCCTACCCTGCCATGTGCGGGATAAAGCGTGAAGCTAAAAAAAAATATATATATATATAATACCTTTCTAAGAAATATTGAGAACCATCGTGACGCAGAGACGCAGCGTCTTAGAACAACGAAAATTGAACTCACAGGTTCGATTCCCATTAGAACAGAACGGATTATTTAATTTTCTTCGTTCTGACAACTACAACTAGGTAAGCTCAGTTTTGAGTTCCTTCGGTTCTAGTTCTCGCCTACCCTGCTATGAGTGGGATAAAGCGTGAACCTAATTAAAAAATATTAAATTGAGTTAAACCTAATTTCTATACAGATCCATACACAGCGCGGGGCAGACGATTTCTTCTATTCATTTATGACAACAATATAAGATTTTAAATCATAAAAAATTTTTATAATAGCAAATATTAACTAATAAAGGAGACAAAATTAAATATATTTTATTATAACAAAAAATACAATTCAATTTAACAATATACAAGTAAAAAAATATTTAAAACACAAATCAGCCAAAACAAAAAGCCAGACAAAAGAAAAGTTAAGCCACAAACAATGTGTAAATTGCCATAATAAGAGGGGCAAAGAAAAAAGCTGTAAGGCGGTAGCGAGTCCAATGCAGTGTTTTAAACCTTTTTATATACGGACACTCATACTGCAAATTATAAAGTAGGAAAATTGCTATTTATACTTGATACAGAGGACCGTCGTGGCGCAGACGCGTAACGTGTACCTGTAAATGCGACGATTTGTGGGTTCGATTCCCAGTCAGGGAAGATGGATTTTTCTATTCTCATTTTCTTCGATCTGGAAACTAGGCAAAACGCGGAGTTGAGTTCCACTACACAACAAAAAAAAAAGGCGGAGAGCATGGAGAAAGCAGGAACTAAGCAGCGGAGCGTAGATTAATGTGCAAGATAAAGCGAAGACATTAAAAAATATCAAAAGTTGATACAGATAGAGCGCTGTCATGGCGAGCATTTGATTGTAAACGTGAAAATTGTAGGTTCAGTTTTTACTGGTCTCACAAGTTATGCAATATTTCTCCACACTATATATATATATATATATATATATATATATATATATATATATATATATATATATATATATATATATATATATATATATATATATATATATATATATATATATATATATATATATATATATATATATATATATATATATATATATATATATATATATATATATATATATATATATATATATATATATATATATATATATATATATATATATATATATATATATATATATATATATATATATATATATATAAATATTATATTTGTACCTAATGTTCTATACTATATATTCTCTATACACATAAAACTTAAGACACTAGAGTATACTGCAATCAGTTGTTTACAATTCCCATTAATACATATGCTCGTGTATACAGGTGTAACAGATTACTACTCATCAATTAGTCATTCAATAGATTTAATTAAGCTGCACTACAATGCTCTATTTGCTTAGATAATTATTGCTTGGTCCTTCAACCTGGTCACTTCTATAATATTCATGATGTATCAGGATATACGTGGCGAGATTTGACACTATCATGGCGGGGTTTGACACTATCTTATCACGGGATTAGACACTATCACACCTGGGGTACTGGGGATCATAGTGTTTTAGTTATTTACTCTTGTATGTTTGGTTGTGCTAAGCTCTTAAAGCTACAAGTAGACAAGAAAGTTATTATTTTTTTTTAATTTTAAAATACTAATTTAAACGTTTGATTTTTTTAATAATTATATTGTTTTTATTGAAAGCAACATGTTTCACGAGACGAGTTTTACCTTAAAAACAAATATCGTTTTAAGTGGTTACATTACATTATTAATTTATTCTCTGCCGTTTACATATATATTTTTAAAAACCACATAAGAAAATTGAATCAAAGGGGTATTTGCTGTTATTGATAATGAAAATATAACGCTTATATATATATATATATATATATATATATATATATATATATATATATATATATATATATATATATATATATATATATATATATATATATATATATATATATATATATATATATATATATATATATATATATATATATATATATATATATATATATATATATATTATATATATATATATATATATATATATATATATATATATATATATATATATATATATATATATATATATATATATATATATATATATATATATATATATATATATATATATATATATATATATATATATATATATATATATATATATATATATATATATATATATATATATATATATATATATATATATATATATATATATATATATATATATATATATATATATATATATATATATATATATATAATTTCTAATTTAATATAAATAAATGATTAAAACATGGAAAAATTTAAGTCAGATTTCTGTATTAATTATTGAATTCATTATTGAAGACAGAAGTTTGAGAGGGGAGTGTTATAATATTAGGTTTGATTTGAGTATAGCACTATATAACATATACTTTTACGATAAGGAATAATTTACTTTAAGATGACAAGTACCAATTTAGTTTGATGCTAAAAAACCTAAGAAAACTTTAAAATCTTAGTTAACACATTAAAGATAGGAAAATGTTTTTTTTATTTTTTTATAGTTGTAATGGAACAGGCGTTTGTCTCCCATCTCACCTGATGGGAAGTGTAGATGAAGATGAAGGTGGTACACGCCTGTCCAGTAGAAACCTGTTCACTCTACTCTTAAAGGCTCCAGGGTTAAACTTCTCAAAAATCACTTCACATTTCACTTATATATTATTTTTTACTATATGTATTGTAAGCACATTTGTCTGTTGTTTGTCTGTTGAACCAATGATTATGTTTCTAGTACAACAGCATAGATACGATCTTGCGAAATGAGAAGACGGCGAAGCATGCCAAATGCAGTTTCACGATATATAAGGACGATTGCATACTTTGTGTTAATTTATTTAACACTTTCTATACAAATACTCTATCTATATAATAACTGTCTTATTATTTATAAATATCCTATTTAGTTACAGATTCATAATTTTTAAATCATATTTCAATTTTTATGATCTATTAAATATTTATAAATTTTACTGTAAGCTTAGTTATTTATTTTATTGTAAAGAATTTAATTTTTTTGTGAAGAAGTTAGTTTTTTTGAAATTATTTCGATTATATGAAAGAAAATTATAAATTACGACGGATTAAATTGCGGGGACGGAGAAAGCAGGGACTAAAAAACAGAGTGTTTTAACACTAGTTTCGTATGGTATTAGTTTTCCTGCAGTTCCTTCTGCCTACCCTGCCATGTGCGGGATAAAGCGTGAAGGTACAAAAAAATTATAAATTATAAAAGAGGTCACCTCTTTCACCATACATTCTCATCTCTTTTTCTATTTTAAATAATTTATAATAACATTAATGTACTAATAATTAATTTATAATATTAAAATTATTCATTTATATGAATATATAGTTTATAATAAAATATAATTATTAATATCATCGTGGCGCAGAGGCGTAGAGTCTGCCTGTAAACGCGACGGTTTGTGGGTTCGATTCCCATGAGGAGAAGATGGATTTTTCTATTTCCATTTTCTTCGCTCTGGAAACTAGGCAAAGTGCGACGTTGAGTTCCGCCACTGAACACGCAATGCCTATAAATGTTAAAAATTATAATCTTAAATACAAATGATAGATCTCGTCAAGTTATATAAATGCAATAGTAATATATATGAATATTAAATCACTTTTAACAAGTTTGCAGTCATCCTTAAATTTTGAGAATTGTATAAAACGAAACTAAGTTAGTATTAAATAAAAACTATAATACCTCGTTGTTGTTCTCTACTTATTTTAATTGAATTTCTCTACATTTTCGTTAAATTATATGAAGACATGGTCTCCTCCTCCTCTGGTAAGTAAAATCACTCAAATAAAAATTGAACCTTGGACCATATAATTTACAGTCTGAAAATAAAACTATAAAACGATAGTTTCGAGTATTTAAAGATCATATATTGACGTTACTAATTGACAGGTGTTGATAAAACGTTTTCAGTCCAATCCCGTAAATAAATAGTGGAATAATTAAAATACGAATTCAAGTGTTAAGTAGTTTATATTAAAATCTATTTGAAGAGTATTTCATTTTTTACCTTCATACTCTACCATATATATGGAGAAAGTAAAGAGAATCTAGTCAGAACACTCCCATCTCTATTTTGAATTTTTTTTATAACACTCTTTGATTAAATTCTTAATTTTGGTACCATTTTACACTATATTATTAGAAAATGTCACATACGAAAACATACTGTCACCAAGAAAGCTAAATCTAAACGATTTCTTAAGCACAAACATTATATAATACAATCCAAAGTCCTCTATGACTGAATGCAACTTGATTAATAATTACAAAACTCTAGAAAATGTCAACAAATCCATGCCTAATTTACTTCAAAATTTACTTTTAACTGTCAATCGAAGTCTCGATGCCTGCATGACAATGTATGCCGTACCGTTTCCACTAGAATATCTAGATATCCAGAATAATCCTGTAAGAGTAGTTTGTGTTCAGTTACACAACTGGATGGATGTACTACAGTACCCTTTTAAACTAAATAAGATTAAAAGGAAGCGAGTTTTACGTTCGCTGCTAGAAATTCCCGGTTCTTTGTGATGAATTAAAGCTGCGATAAGATTGTTTTAATTTTTTTTCTTCTCTATATTTATATAAGAAATATACAGATAAGTTTTGTTTACTTTCCTAGGTGTATAATTTCACGCTTTATCCCGCACATGGCAGGGTAGGCAGAGGGAACTGCAGGAACCATACGAACCTAGTGTTAAGATACTCTGTTCAGGGATTAAAGTCCCTACTTTCTCCGTCCCCGCTTTCAGCCGTTTTTCGAGGCATTGCATGCTGGGTGTCGGAACTCAACGCCGCACTTTGCCTAGTTTCCAGAGCAAAGAAAATGGAAAAATCCATCTTCCCCGAGAGGGAATTGAACCCACAAACCGTCGCGTTTACAGGCAGACGCTACGCCTCTGCGCACGACGGTCCTCATCTATGTATAATCTATATATAAATTATTTTTTAAAGCAATTACAGCGCTATGAAACATTTTCAGTATGCAAGAAAGTTGTGGGTTCAATTATTTTTATTTTCTTATTTTGGTATACAAGTTTAAGTTCATCCAAGTCTCGGTAATTAGGCGTAAAAGAGTGTCTTAACACTAAACTCACTCTAGTTTATATAGGAACTAGTGTAGAGTCACTCTTGTTAATTTATATATATTATTCATCTACTGAAGTATGATCATAGCCATTGTTCTGTAAAACAAATGCTTTTAAGGCTGACTGCATCTTCATAATAATATATAAACGTATTGTAATCAAGACGCCGGCGGCTCGTCAAAGGGCCTTGAGCAAAATATTGTTAAGCAAATGAATAAGAAAATATCAGAGTTACATTTTAAATAGCTTTTTTTTACATTTTATGTTAAACTGTTAATATAAGAGGCTTAATATTGAACTTAGAGGTCTTTGCGGGACAGAGGCAAAGCTTTAATTGTATACACGGTTGTTGGTTTAATTTCTGTGAGGGGAAATGAATTTTACCAAGCTGTTTAAGAATGTCACTTTTCGCCTCCACTAGGTTTGCCTACCCTGCCTACCCTGCCTAATCTGCCTACCTTGCCTTATTGAAATAAAGAGCAACGGAAAAACATACAAATTTTTATTTAACTTAAGCTATTGAGTTTTATACCTCACTATATCGTAGATCTAATTCAGCTACACTCATTTATAATCTACTCATCCAAAGTTAATTACAGAGCGTATATAATCTAAAGGGAGCTTAAATTTCACATTTTATAACCAAGTAAATTAGAACTTAAATAAGAACTTTTGAGTACATTTTGCCTTGCCCTTAATATATTGCTGTAGCTTGTTTTTTAGTCTACGTCTTTACGTGCGAGGCAAGAACCTTTTCCTTTGCGAAGTTTCGCGAATTTTTCCTAATTAAATGTTGCAACTTCATTATATGGTACAGTATTTGTTATTGTTTTATACAAACTTTTTCAATGGATTTTACGAGAAAACTCAGACAGTCTTATTAGCGTGTATGATTTAATACTTTCGACATATAACGTTGCCTAGATTTTGGGCAAAAACACGTAAAAACACCTCTTTTTAACATCAATAGTATTATTTAGGGATTCATCATTTAACATTGAAATTATTCAAACAAATTTTAGTGATATGTCACTCAATTCCTTTAACTGAAACAAAAAAATGAAAATCAAAAAAAAAAGCTACCGAAAAAGCTTCCACAATCATTTAAAACAAAATGGGGAAGCTTTCGCGTGTGCGATAGTAGCTACTGTATTTCCTGGCGTATAGGCGTGGTACCAGATTACAAGAGCTTAGATAATGGCTCGGATATAAAACTTGCTGGCTAATTAGTGGTCAGTGGAGCCCGCGCCGATGCAAATTCGACCAGGCCGCGTAAATTACCGCCACTGTAATGTTATTTGCCAGTATTGTGCTTATTTCGACGCAATTACTGATGGTATTTAGAAACGATTGTCGGATTATGCAATGTTATGTTAGGCATAGGTAGGTACGTCGGTTTCTGTTAGGCATTTCGATTATTTAGGTTTGGGTTTGTTTTATATTGATGGATGATTGCAGTTGTTTTTGTATTAAAAAACTCAAATCATTTTTTAATGTTGTTTCATTTCCGTTGAATTTAAATAGGATATTTCCT
The DNA here is from genome assembly GCA_037178615.1 of Dione vanillae. NCBI lineage: Eukaryota > Metazoa > Arthropoda > Insecta > Lepidoptera > Nymphalidae > Dione > Dione vanillae. Next base: position 684,133 of record JAZFAU010000033.1, read on the forward strand.
TTTTCGTGGAATCGCGGCGTTGAGCAGCGGAACTCAATACGGCACTTTGCCTAGTTGGCAGAGCGAAGAAAGTAAAATGAAAATCTTCTCCGAGTGGGAATCGAACTCACAAGCCGTATCGTTTACAGGCAGACGCTACGTCTCTGCGCCACGACAGTCGCCTATATCTACGACTATTTCCTTTAAACTTATATAAATATGAGATATTTTTTATGTTTTCCTTATTTAATTTTCGGTGTTATTTTAAATATGTATAATAATATTTTTAGTCCCACTTGCTGTGTGTCCTTTACTATTTTAGGTTTATCAGGTTTTTTATTACTAGAAAGCCCACAAATTGCATGACATGCTATTAGAATTCGAAAAAACAGTGATAAAACACTCCAACTCTCCAATCACATGTGAAACTCAGCGTCACTCTTTGTCTAAACGTTGTACTATTATATAATTTTAATTCACTAAATTACTATAGTATAACTTAAGGATTAATAAGAAGTTCTTATAGATCTTTTTGTAAAAATTTAAATAAGAAATTTAGAGCTTTAGTAGGCAATAAAGCTATAATGCGTAAAAACATATATTACAAACTTAATAACATAAAGAAAAAAGCCGTTTTGTAGTTAAACAATAAAGATAACAATCCTAGTTTAAAATACAGCTCGCTCGTTTCAAAGCCAGTGAATGTAATCCATGTCCAAGTAGATGAAACAATTAACTCGAGTACCTACGCTTCTACGTCTAGGATGATTTAGCTTTAGATTCCAGCCTTTTGTTATAATTCGTAATACATATATTAGCTTATATTAAAATAATTTATGCTGTTTGTATGAGGTAGTGTTATTAGTACACTTATTTGCAAAATAATGGCATGTAGAGGTCCGTCATGGAGCAAAGAAAAGTAGAGGCGCGAGGAACGGAATATCTTAACAATAGGTATCTACGGTTCCCGTTGATCCCTCTAACTACCCTGCTTTGTATCATAATTCAAACCACCCATACCCATCATGGTTTAGCCAATTAAGTATAGTTTATTATCTGAATGACATCCAAGATGTACAATTTAGTTTAAATTTATACACGTTGTCAAAGACTTTTTCTTAAATTGAGATATTTTTAGAACAAACAGATTTTTAAGCTTAAATAAATTATATTTTTTCACTTAATACCATTGATTGTTTCACGTAGAGTAACTTTGTCTTCAGGAAATTCTTTTCTGTGCAGTAAAAGTTGCAACAGCCGTATAAATATTTAATATGAAATCTTTCTTTTACCAAGTTACTAACTACATTGGTCAAAATATTTATATATTTGTATTAAAAAAAGAAAAGTTCAAATACAACGGAATAGGTAACTAGCACCACACTAAGGATAGAAAGAGTACATAAATAAAACATATAAAATTTGAAAAAGCTCTTTAATTTCCTTTTCTTTTTTAGCTTCACGCTTTATCCCGCATATTACAGGGTAGGCAGAGAGAACTGCAGGAACCATATGAACCTAGTGTTAAGACACTCCGTTGCTTAGTCTCTGCTTTCTCCGTTCCCGCTTTCGTGTTGATCAATGGAACAAAATTCAGCATCGTGGATGACATGACACATTCCACGTGTCTGAGGAAATTTGATCTCTTTGTTCACCATATAACGTGAATTGCACGTTGTATGAAAGTTAATTATTACTATTACTTAAGAAAATAAAATTGATACAAAAATTTACTTAAAAAACGCTTTATAATCAGCGGGGTAGTCAGGGAGAATGGAGCACCAAATTCTGCGGTCCTTGCATATCTCTTTTTCACCTCGTCCACTGTCATTAACCTCTTCATACATGCTCTCCGGAGAGTCCTTGCGTTTTTTACTTGACCTACCTAAAGTATCTTCGATACTGTATTTCCGAAAGTCAACCGTGGTCTCGTCTCGTTTGCTACATATATTTTTTTTACCATTTATTCGACACTCATTCTTTCGCCCAAATCGTCTAAACATGTTCTTCTTCATTCTCATAAAAAAACATTAATATTAGGTAAAATGTTAAATTAAGGACCGTCGTGGCGCAAAAGCGTAAGCGTCTGCCTGTAAACGCGACGGTTTGAGGGTTCGATTCCCACTCGGGGAAGATGGATTTTCTACTTCCATATTCTTCGCTCTGTCAACTAGGCAAAGCGCGGCGTTGAGTTCCGCCACTCAACATGCAATGCGTCGAAAAAAAGGCGGAACTAAGCAACGGAGTGTCTTAACACTAGGTTCAAAAGGTTCCTGCAGTTCCCTCTGCCTACCCTGCAATATGCGGGATAAAGCGTGAAGCTAGTTAAAGTTAGTTGGTTAAAATGTTAAATTAAAATAATATGAACATCGAACAAATGTTTTGTTTTTGTGATTTTTTTTTATTTATCCTCTTAATAAATATAAAATACACTATCACCGTGAAAGCTTAAGAACTTATTTACTAAGCTTTGATAACTGTGGAAACTAATCTGAAATACTTAATACAAATACAAAAAAGAATTTGAAATGTTCAAGCGTACGGAAATGCACAGAAACAGGAAATGAATGTATGTAAAACAAGATAGCCGCTATTCACCATGCAATATACCTATGAAAATATCTGCTCTAGAGAGTCTTTTTTTTAAAAAAGGTCACTTAGTCTGGTGGAAACACCATATTTTTGTTATATTTTAAAAATATACATGAGATTTATGTTTACTTAGTGTTACTTTTATTATTTCATTTCCTTGCTCTCCATACAAGATAACACGCAGCGTTTAGTTCCGACACTCAATATTCAATGTCTAAATATTGAGCAGAGAGTGGGGAACGGAGTGTCACAACTCTATGTTTCCTCAGCCACGTTATGTGCGGGAATTGACGGGAATCTATTTAATTTCTACTATATATGTATATGTTATGGTTTTTTCTTTCACGAAATGTATCTAAATAAAATTTTATTTTTAATGTGTAAAATACATTACTTCTTTAACTTTAGAGTTCTTCTAGTACGTAGAAAGAGATAACTTGTATTAACACACTTTGTTCTCAATATTCCGTATATACACGACTATATTTTATTTTTTTTTAGCTTTACGCTTAATCCCGCGCATGGCAGGGTAGGCAGAGGGAACTGCAGGAACCTTTTGAACCTAGTGTTAAGACACTCCGTTGCTTAGCCCCTGCTTTCTCCGTCCCCATTTTCCGCCTTTTTTTCGAGGCATTGCGTGTTGAGTGGCGGAACTCAACGCCGCGCTTTGCCTAGTTGACAGAGCGAAGAAAATGGAAATAGAAAATCCATCTTCCCCGAGTGGAAATCGAACCCAGAAACCGTCGCGTTACAGGCATACGTTACGCTTTTGCGCCACGACGGTCCTCACGACCATATTTATTACATAAAAATGAAATATTCAGTATAGATTTTAAGTTTTTGTAATATTTGTTACAGGGTGTGCTTTCCTGACTTATTTCAATCCAGAAAGTGCATCAAGTGCACAATCAGCCCTCCATGAAAAAAGGACGTTACCTGGGGTGAGTATTATATCTTAGTATCTAGAAAATATTACATATAATTTATGAAGTAAGCAATTCTAGTGCAATCTAGAATTAGGCTTAGTTTTGGCCATCTTCTATAAAAGTATTCTATTATTACTTTTACAAACTTTAACATATTTCCAACAGGATACAAACGTTAATAGATTTTTTTTTCTTTTTATTATACTTCCGTATAATACATACTTTATTTATTTAGCGTAGAACAGGATAGCTGTCTATCCTAGTGTCAAGACACTCTTTTCTTACATTTCTGCCTAAATTCTAGACACTACGTGTTGACTGGTGGCTCAAATATAGTAAAAGAGTGTTTTAACACTAGGTTACTTCTGTCTCATCTGTTACATGCAGGATAAAGTGTAAAGATGTTGTTACTATTTATATGTTTTAGCTTTAAGATTTCAAAATATTTATTTTTCCAAAGCAATAAAATAAAAAGTATACGTTTCCCTAAGTTGGGATCGTATTCAAAACCTCTCGAGATCTTTAAAGTCCTGACCATGTAACATATATGTAGTTAGCTCATTAGTTGCCGAAGTAAATTTGCTTATCGCAATTGAACTCAATGATAATGTTATCATTGAGTTCAATTGGCGATAGTACTACAGTGCAATTGGAAGTGACTGATTGTATATAGTGTAGTTTCTGGTGCGATTTGAGGAGACACTTAGATTTTCATTTAAAGATCAGCGAAGCAAGAAATTGAAACTATAAACTGTTTATTTTTAATTACTTCTATTTATACCTTAACGATAAAGCAAATTATTAAATTAGTTTTATTATACAAAAACGACGTCATATAGATTTATGTAAATCCGTACAACTAAAATTGGAATTATAACCGTTTTTTATCAAACATATCCATATATTGTCCACAATAGTAAAAACTAATAGAACAGTTACAATTAATTGGAAAATAAAACGAGTGTACAAATCGTTTTGAATTAATGATTCTATGTTATATATAACATAGTGCGTTGTATAATTAAAAAGCTGTCAATGCTAAAATATTAAAAGGTTTTTATATATATTTTTTTTTATTTTTACGTTTGTTTTGGCATCGGTAGCTCGACTAATGACAAATGAAGAATCGGTAGGTTTTAGTAGGTATTATATAAATATGTATATTTGTATGACTGTGTGTGTGTTCAAGTATGTATGTATGTATGTATGTATGTATGTACGTGTAGTAGTTCGTATGTATGTATATTTACTCTACTTTATTTTATATTTTTTGCACTCTTTCTTCTTCTTTTAATGTTTACGGTCTCATTTAGAGACCGTTGTCTTGCCTGTAAGAGATCAATGTAAGTCCGCCATAGTACATTACAGCACCTGTAATGATTTGTTTATTTTTGCTTTCGTTTTGTTATATGTACAAATAAATAATTATTAAAGTACTGTGATATTAGAAACTTGTAATAGATTTTTTTATATTTGTTCTCCAATTAAAGAACAGCGGCAGGCGTTACAGGGCATTACAATAGTCTATACGTGAAAGTTCATTAGTATATATCCACATAACCTGTCAATGATTAGATGAGAAAAAAGGTAAATTTCAAGACTATATAAATTTATACTCTGTTGAGCATTCAAAATTAATAGCTTTATTTCCGCGAGTGGGAATTGAACCCATAACGGTAACATTTACAGTCGGACACGATCTCATATGCCACCAAGGTTTTTTAATAAAATAAAATATACACCTGCCTTAAAATTTGTATAGATTTATTGGTCAGGATGATTCATACTCGTAGCAAGTAAACAATTTAAATGATTGGATACAGCGAATAAATTCACATTTTATTATAGAGTACGATTTAAGCTGTGTTTCCTTTTTTGTGGGTTATTTCGATTGATTGAATTATATCAGCCTTTCATTGGAGTGTCGGTTGCGCTTTTATTTTCATGATGATTCTCTTTAGATATGGCTACATTCTTGTGTTTTTTTATGATGTTTTTTTTGTATGAAAGAAAATTTTGTAGTTTTTGATGCACTATTCCTAGAAATAATACAGAATGGACTTAACCACTTCAATTTATTATTTAAATACCATTCATTATATAAAATTCTAAAAACTCTATATTATTTGTTTGTGCTTTTAATTTTTTTTATCACATAAAGTGACTAGCATACATATATAAATTTTACATAAATGATATTAACACGATGCATGGTTTAATATCTGTATCTCAGTTTTATTTGTGCTGGATAGTCCATTAATCGAGGAAGTCCTTAATTTAGACCTTAGCTAGAAGTTTGGTGTTATCTATATTGGACCAGATTCCCGGATTATAGTCTTAGGATCTATAATATTTCATACATTTCTTATGACCATGGAAATAAAGCTGCAGATAACAGCTTGTATGTGTTGAAACATACTTGTGAAGGCAATTTAGGTTTTAAGTATAGAAAAATGTTATAATAAAGCAACCTAGGTTGGTATGAAGTAATTTCACCATACAATTTAATACAGACGTAAATTTAGCCACTACTTTATATTCCACTTGCGTACTCACGTAACAACGAGTGTAATTTTATTTAAGTATAAAACGAATTCGAGTAATGACTGTATCATCGTAAACGTATGTGAATAAACCTTAGGTACATATATCGAAATTTATTTCTGAGTGCGTATAGACTCCTATCTCCGATACAAATTTTTGTAGTGTAATATACAGGTCAATTACTATCTGTACCTATTTATAGTAGTATATGTGTACAAAGTATGCATCATATTAAGACATTAACATAATATAGTATATTATGTTGATGCCATAGTAGCTCTGTAGGACGGTATATGATAATGATTGCTATGGATGGATGGATAGATGCATTGCTAAGAATTTTCTGCTCTAGTATTTGTTATTTTAAGCTCAACAGGGAAAATTTGGACATTTTTGGACTTTTTTTTTAAGTCTTAGTTGTCAAGGATATTATGATGATATTTAAATTAAAATTATCCTTAATTCTAATATATATTTGCCAGATTTTTAACATTTTATATATTTTAAGATGTTTAAAGCACATAAATATAATGTATCTCCACAAAAATATAAAACATTTGGAAATGGTAAACCAATTTCCAAACGCAGCATCCCTAAGAGCAAAGTGGCAAAATTTCCATATATCATTCGTTCTTTAGATAGATAGTGCTCTGTGGTCACGGAATTCGAGGTATTGATTAGACGTTTGTTAGGCGTGGGGTTGTATCGTTGAGTCTGGCTGGATGTAAAACGTTGTGATGGTTTGGTTAATTAACTAGATTGTAGGTTGTATTTTTGAAATTATAATGTTTTAGAGTTTTTTAATAATGAATTTGTAAATAGATAAATGAGATATACCTTTCGCCTTTTGTCTTTTACTTCGCATTTTCTTTTTTGTTTATATCTGTAATTATTTTGGTTAACTTAAAAAGTAATGATATGAACTTTTAGAAATAATTCGAGTTTTAAATGATCTTGTCTTAGAGTAATCTAAAATTAGAGTATTCAAGTCATTAATCATAATTAAATCTATCTCCGCCCAATTTACATCATAACTAGTCATTCATTAATATTTAATTAAATTTGCTTTTACAAATTTGTAAATATAATAAATCGAAACGAAAAAACTACGACTATATATACCCTAAGTTGAACATAAAAAGTCAAGAAACGTGTAACTCTTTATTCTCTCCGTCGTTATTCTAGAGATTAAAAACATGACAAAATGAAAAAAATCTTCTGTTAACAAACTGTATACATAAATTTCCAATCAAAAAGCTTAATAGTTAAGAATCTTCATACAAAGCAACTATGTGCAGACTAAAAAAATACTTTAAAGGAAATCCTACGGAATTGAAGCCCTAAAAATATTCATACATATCGCCACACAAACCATAGCTAGCAAATATTTTAATTTTTGATCACCATCCTTATCCTCCATAAAGTCATATTCGTGGACGACCCACGCATTGAATATAAATTGTGTCATTTCGCAAAACCCTAATGGAAAAGCAGATTAAATAATACAGGCGTAAGAAATTTTGAAGCTATAACGCCGTTTATAAATAATGAGGTTGGCACATAGAGCGCGTTAACGTTTGCGGGATTATATTCTTTTTTGTATTATGTTTGGATGAAAACGTGTGGATTTCTATAAAGGGTTGAAAAATTGTAATGACTTGTAAAGACGTTTTATTCATAAATAGATTCATGATTTAGCCGTCATATGGTAGGGTAAAGAAGGAGTCTAGTGTTGTAACACTCTCTTTACAAAGTTATACTCAACTTTTAGGGCTTTGGGGATTTACTAATTCGAGTGGGAATTCAATATACAACCGTCGCTTTGCAGTCAAACGCTGTGCCGCTTCGCTACGACGATCTTTTTATGAAATAATATTTAATTAACGCTAAAGCGTTACCAAATCAACTAGAATATATGTAATAAACGTGAATATATACGTTTATTTTGTATGATTTTCAGTGGCTTATAATTAAAAATGTATTTTTATAAGTATAAGTGATCACATAAGAAGTATGTAAGAAGTAGTATAAGAAGTATAAGTGATCATATTTCAAATATTAAGAAGTCAACATTTTTTTACGGCCGGTCTGTATTAAACAGAAGTATAAAAAAAAACTAAAAAGTAGTTTTTTTTATATATATACAAATCCATTTATCTTTTTCGTTTTATTATCGAAGTCATGCTTTGAATAAACAGTATTGCTTTAGACTGTGTCCAAATTTACAAGCAAATCTACATCTTTGTCGTCTTGGCAATTTCTATAACCAAATTTTCAAAATTTTCTGGGAGATCATTGTTGGCCAGAGATTATGAAGAGAAGAGTTAATGATTGAATAATATTCATCTTTTTATCTAACATACAAAGCACAGCGTTGAGTTCCGCTCCTCAATACGCAATGTCTCAAATTCAGGTCATAAGCAGACATACTCTGATCTCCGCTTACTGCTTAAGGTTAAGCTCTATCCGGCTTACCCTGCCTACCCTGTTATAAGCGGGACAGCATATAAAATAACTTGTCCTATCCAAACTCTTTTATTTTCACTTGCTAGTTTTATAAAATTTACATTTACTGATTCGTTATAGGCCAATTTTCTCGATATATACACATTACCCATGCAAAAGGTTTACTTGTAACTAACTTCATGTCTCATATTCGCAAGTACATTGAATATTCAATGTTAACACGTTTGTAGGGTTCTGTATAAAAAAATTGTACTGAACTTAATATATTTGTTAACTTAGTCGTTACAATAAATTTCATTCAACTTAATCACACAATCACTATATAGGTAATTCCCAGAAAAGATGGAAACCGGAGAACGGAGAGTCATAACACTAGGCTCTCGTACGCTAGATACCCTGCTATGAGCAAGACAAAGAATGAAATATTTTTATTTCTATACGTTTATTATAAAATAAGAGAAATTCAAAAATTGTTAGAGTTGTACAAAACATTTAACACAGAAACACATTTCCATATTGTGTTCATAAAGTCGTCTTAACTTCTTCTCCATATGTTCGGTATCTTCAAGAATTTTCCTTCCTAGAAATGCTAACAACACTATAAATTGTGTAACAACACTATAAGCATAAAACGCACAGTGATAAAGATCGCATGGCTTAGTGGTCAGAGCGGTCCAAGCGGTTTCTAAGAGGCAGGTTCAAATCCTTATCTGTTAAAACTTTTATATATTTTCTTTGAGTATTTGCATTTAAATGTTACAAATATATTTCACCCTTACAAATTCAATAATTTAGAAGATAAATAAACATCTTATTTACAGAAACTACCTATATACCTATACCTATCCTTGAAAAACATATAAATATAAATTTTGGGATTTTTATAGCAAAATCTACATACGATGTACATAGTCGTATACGATGTTGCCCGCGAGCCACCTCTAGAGAATTGGCGATACGCTTATACGTGATCATAGAAATCCTAACAAATGTACGTGTGCGTTTTAATAAATTTTTGGATTTGCAAAGTAGTTTGTTATTGCGAGTTTTGTTTATTTTTTTAGATTTTTGAAAGGAATTTTAGTAACGATTTAGATATTTATTATATTAATTATATTAAATTTACTTATTTTTTATACGTACGTTTTTATAATATAAATTGTATATACTATTCTTATTTTTTTGACATTCATTTTATGTATATATTATATTTTTATGAGAATATCTAGTAATGAATATCTAGTTGGTATCGTTTATCGTAATTTAGAACAATATGTAAAGTATTTTGAAGTCATTGAGGCTGGTAACTGCAATATGATGATTGTGGGCTTGTTTCCAATTTAATATGTTAATTGACGTTAGATTCTGCTACCCAAAATATACAAAATAAAGAAATTAGGCACCAATTTCTTAACTGATTGTTGTAATAATTAATTGTAATTAGTAATTGCTATAAGTCACAGAACTATTTTATAATTAACATTCCCATAACTTCATCAAAAACATTAAATAAAAGAGAACAGCGAATCGGCTAACAATATGTAGGCAGAATCGAATGCTATGACCTATTTTAAAACTATTTTTATACTGAATACCGGTTGGAGTGTTAACTTCCATTTGCAAAATATTTATATAGGCCATTCAGATATCTATTTTCGGTTAAACAATCGCTAACTAATTTGCAGATTGAAATATGTGATTAATATGGGCTTTAGTAGTCTACATTGCCGGACAGCCATTCGCTTATATACTAAAGTTTTAAGAATAGTTACCTAACTAGGTATATATGTGTATTTAAAAAATTGTATGAATATTGTTAGAAACCAGACGTGGTTTAGTTTTGTTTATATAATACCATCGAAACACGTAGACCATATATTACAATAGTAATCAGACAAAGGATTTGCGTGATTGCATTAGTTGAAATGTATCACATAAGAACAATATTTCAAAATAGTTTCCTTCCAATACGGACCGTTGCTTGCATACAGCGGAAATGGTATCAGGTTTTAGCTCATAATTGGATGTGTATTTTGTTTGAGCCCTTTTTGCAGTCTTGTAGGACAGTTGGAGCATCGAGGAAGGGATGATGATTCAAGCCTAGTGAGACCACTGATTGTCGAGAGGCGGCCCAGCTTTAACCACCAATAACCTTAGGAACTGATGAGGAACCGGAAGTGGATGGGAAAGATACTACCGGGTAGCCGTCTTCTGGGAGTATTCGGGGGCGGGTATGCCACATGAAATATCTCGGATATGACAACCCCGATTGATATAAATACATCGCTTTTTTTAATCTGTATTATTTAAGACTACCCTCTTTTTGACAGAGATTACTAACTTCTTTATTAGATTATGCACGATATGTTTTGGCTGAAATTATCAATTTATAATAAGCATTACTTTCGATGGAAACTAAGTTATTTTACTTTAATATTGTCTCAGAAATAAAGAGAAATGAGAATTCACCGTGCAGGAGCTCCGATCAGCGCTTGGGACATGTGATCCAAGCGTAGGTTAAAAGGGGCCCCTTTAAAATGCATTAACGCTCAGCTTCACTGTCCGAGCTCCTCCCACTACCTAACCAAATTCGAAATGATTGTGCTAATGCCGCCTTTGAAGTACGTTCTAGAAATGTATTAGTAATAATTCTAGACAGGCCGAAATCTTTTAGCAAGCTATAGAGACATTTCGCTGTTTTACCTCTCGGTCCTTCTTCCACCGCATATGAATTTACTTTAAACCTATTCTTGGTCAGTTCGTTTAGTAAGCTCGAAATATTTATTAAGTTTGAAGTTATGACTTTTAGGGATGTTTGTCTCCCACATAACTGTAAGTTCTACCAGTACTACGCGTTTTGGGTTTCGAGAATAAAGAAAAATATTCGGTCTGGATGACGAAACACCAATGTCCTCAGGGATTTTATACTGTTTCTCATACGTGTACATCAAAAGAGTCCAGTCAGAAGCTAGATCTAATATTGAGAAAGGTTTTTGCGTATGTTTTTTAACTGAACTTTCTTTAACAAACTCTATTAAACGTTTGCTGGTTGTAATGTTTCTCTGGGCTCTTGCCACTGAAAGACTAACGGCTTCACGTATAGTTTCTAGTACCTTGTCATGGCGCCACGAGTATTGATCACTTTCCAAGATTACCCTACACCCCACCAGCATATGTTTAGCTGTCCCCACTGCCTCTTTACAGATGTAGCAAGAAGTTTTCGGTAGCTTTACCCCATCTTACTAAATTACTTTGATCTGGAAGAGTCATTTGGAACGCATTCAGATACAATTTTAATAGTGCTGGAGACCAGTCATGAATTAGGGTGCGCCATTTTCAAGCTAAAGCGATACTGAATTCTCCCAGAGTTAGCCACTCGTTTTGCATTTCTAAGCCCATTGCGTGCACCTTATACCTTGATAGGTATCTCGTCTTGCCGAACAAAAGATTTTATTATGTTCATGTCTTGAACTTTCCTCTTTGATCCTAACCCTACTCTACTTGATTGTGCTCCTATCATAAATTGTTTATGGAACTGAAGTCTCGATTCGAACTTTGGGACACTTCTGTTCTTTGGAAGTGAGGAAAAAAATATTAAAAATATTCTAAATATACTTTAGTACTTATAGGTTAGGTTAAGATATATAAAATAATATTAAATACTTAGGATATATTTAAATATAATTAATCGAAATTATGATTTTTCGTCTCTAGTTCCAATTTTCAATACAATAAAAGCAAAACATTATCTTAGTAAAAAATCTGTTTCTATGACAAAATGTATTTACTGACTCTGTTTAGATATTTACTTAAATAATAATTGTCAAAAAAAAGTGAAATATTCATTGTAATACATCTAGAAATATAATTAAAGTAAAAATAGCTTTCTACGGTTTATAATGAAAGTAGTTTGTAAGCTCCAAAGAATTCTCAGCACGTGTTCTGAAGACGGAATCGAGTTTACAGGTGACGGGCGAGAAGATAACAATGTAAAGTTATTTTGTGCAGTATATATCTAATTAAGATACTGGCACATCGTTTGACTACATGGGCGTTAGTCGTAGGTTCGATTCCGACTCGGAAAAGTAACCAATTATTTTTATTTTTCTCGCTCTGGTAACAATTAGCAATTTCTTTTGAAAGCTAGAAACTGTTTGTCTTAATACTACAGCTATTTACTCTGCAATGTGTGAAATAATAATTTTAGTTTAAAAATAGTATCATTGCTCTTCACTTTTGATTGGTACAGGTTCAATTCTCATAAAAATATTTTTAATTACTTACGTAAAATTTTTTAATAATAGAGAATCATATTATCCTGCTTTTTAATAAGTAATGGCTACAATAGGATAAAAAATTGATTAACGATCTCTCCTTTTATATCCTACAACTTCTTTAAAACAATTACTTGGTAAAATAAATCAACTAAATACTCCTGCAAATAAATATATTTGAACTGAAAATAGTTTAGTCCTTAAGAATTCTTATCACGCACACTAACAGAGTCGAGCTCAGGTAAAATTAGAAATAGCATGGGTTAGAGTTAGTTGTGACGTCACCAACGCTTTGTGAGCTTCAGCAGTAAATATTTCAATAAATTCCTTGTTTATATCTAATTGTGAGCACGACACTTGTGAGATCGATTTCCAAATAAATTAAAAAAAAACACGTGGTGTAGCGTCTGCCTGAAAACACGACGGCTTGTGGGTTCGATTCCCACTCGGGGGAAATGGATTTTTCTATTTCCATTTTCTTCGCTCTGGAACCTAGGCAAAGCGCGGCGTTAAGTTCCGCCACTCAACACACAATGCTACATAAAACACTACGTAAGTTCCGCCGTCGTCTTGTTCTATCGAAGTAGAGAAAGAAAGTTTTCTTGTCTCTAAGCTCCCTTTGACAACTTTGCTATATACGGGATACATTATAAAGCTATTTATATTAAAAATATTGTTAACTAAATATAATGAAACTAGGCCATACAGTATATAGGAGCTTTAACCCTTTCTTTATGCAACTAAATGTCAGCTACATAATTAAAAGCTCTATTTCTTCACTTGTCCAATAAAGGTTAATTTATGTTTCTAATAGGTTACAACTATATGACGTCATTTGCTTGTATTTAGATTGTAAGTTCAAATCGTATTATGTAAATGTATATGAAAATTGGTAGAATTTAAACGCAGAGATAAATACCCAATTACTATGGTTATAATGCTCAGGTACAATTTTTAAATTTAATTCAATGTTTTTTTTTTCAATTTCATATTTTTTACAAATATATGAAGTAATGTGTCAACACTAAATTAAAAATATTTGTCTCTCTTTATTACATTTTTCACATAAATCATATATTAAATTTAAATCTTCTCTTATACGAGTATAAAATAGCTTATATTCAGTTATAATGATTTAAAATTACAATAAAATGGTTGTGTTAAGTAATACAAATTTTAGCAATGGAATTATGCAGTAGTCTTCTATATATAAATGAGGAAATATAAACATACTACTCTCTCCCGTTGCTAAGTACCTGACTGACAGACGACGCACAGGCAAAACTAGAAAAGGTTACAGACTGAAATTTGGCATGTAGACCTTGATAATCAAGGTAGCACTTGAAGAGACTGCTTTATAGTCCATGGAACTGAAATCGTGGACTATAATTTTATTATATACTTGGTATATCTAGACTATAAAGACATAATATAAAGACAAATAATTGTGTTATAGCTTTAATTTATTTAGTACAACACCTGCCGAGAGAAAATATATAATTTGAGTAAAAGAAATGAGAATGATTATCTAGCTCACTAGTTCTTGTGAGAGCAGTTTTGAGAACTTTCATCCTCAAAGCTACACTAAACACTGCAAAAACCTCTACAAAATTACAAACAGAAATAAACAAGCAACTCTAGCCAAAAGTTAACTGGCGTTACAAAACAAAATTTTCCACACTACCTCATACTGTTTGGCTGGAATGAAACATTCGTAATATAATAGCCTTGGCAGGAGAAGGCAGCGAATTGAAAAATGTAAATGATAAGTAAAATAGCTTTATTTGAGTATAATTCACTTAAATACTGGAAAGGATCCAGTGCATCGCAACAGGTCGTGCGTGTGCCTGTATAGGGCAGCTAGTGGGGTGGAGTTATGTTGCATTAAAATTTTGGTTATATGTCTTTCTAAGTTTGATTTTTTTAACGGAAATAAGTATTTTACTTATAACATATAACATATGTTTTGTTTATATACTTGAGTGAAAAGCGGAGTGTCTTGACACTGGGCTCTCTTTGCTTATCATGCTATATAATGAACACAGAGAGACACGACTCTGATAATTCTAGATATAATATTTTTGGATTGCAATATTTTGTAAAGTAGGCCAAGTTATATTTGTCTAGGTTATTTAGATGTCAATTTGTATTGAATAATTTCATGGATTTGAACATTTGAAGAAACTGTTATCTTATTATTACATAATATATTATAAATGCTTTGTTTGTAAAAATAATTTTCTTGCTTTTTATTGTTTTGTTATCTGTGTATTATTTATAAAATAAGAAATTTAATACTTAAATATAGCGGATAGTAAAAAGCGTGCAGTTTTTCCATACATTACTTCCAGTTAGCAATCAAGGTAAAAAACTTGTGGCTTATTTAGTAACAATATTGTAGAGCTATTGTGGCATAAGTATAAAACAGCAATGGGTTCGATTCTTGCTTACAAGTTCATATATTATATAATTTGTGTATATTTTATTTTTTAAATTTTTAACGCCTTAGTTTTACGAAACGTAGCATTAGCATCCACCAAAGTAAAATTTAATAGAAAAAGAGACAAAGAGGCAAATATTACATTGTAGAAGAAGGAATGTAGTAAATAATTTAATAGATATTGTTATTCATGACTAGATAGCTTCACAATTAAAAAAAGCAAGTCAATGTTGTCACTGTCCGGGTGCGTGTTCTACATACATACCACAAGCTACTGTAGCGCTATAAATTGTTGTGATGCGGTCCTGCAGTGTGGCCTAGCGACGATGTGGTGTGTGTGTATATATATATATATATATATATATATATATATATATATATATATATATATATATATATATATATATATATATATATATATATATATATATATATATATATATATATATATATATATATATATATATATATATATATATATATATATATATATATATATATATATATATATATATATATATATATATATATATATATATATATATATATATATATATATATATATATATATATATATATATATATATATATATATATATATATATATATATATATATATATATATATATATATATATATATATATATATATATATATATATATATATATATATATATATATATATATATATATATATATATATATATATATATATATATATATATATGTATATATATATATATATATATATATATATATATATATATATATATATATATATAT
Source organism: Dione vanillae (assembly GCA_037178615.1). Classification (NCBI taxonomy): domain Eukaryota; kingdom Metazoa; phylum Arthropoda; class Insecta; order Lepidoptera; family Nymphalidae; genus Dione; species Dione vanillae. Next base: position 700,137 of record JAZFAU010000033.1, read on the forward strand.
ATATATATATATATATATATATATATATATGTATATATATATATATATATATATATATATATGTATATATATATATATATATATATATATATATATATATATATATATATATATATATATATATGTATATATATATATATATATATATATATATATATATATATATATATATATATATATATATATATATATATATATATATATATATATATATATATATATATATATATATATATATATATATATATATATATATATATATATATATATATATATATATATATATATATATATATATATATATATATATATATACATATATATATATATATACATATATATATATATATATATATATATATATATATATATATATATATATATATATATATATATATATATATATATATATATATATATATATATATATATATATATATATATATATATATATATATAATACAACATTTTTTATGCTCCTATTACATATTTTAATATTTTTTAGAAGATTTTAAGAACAAAGGCAGTATTCTTTAATAAGATTTTTTTGCTTGAAGTAAAAAATATCTTAATAAAGAACTACAGTCTTTGTTCTGTACAATTTTTTTTCAACTTCAATTTTTGTCCCACATACAGCAAGATGAGCAGTAGGAAGTAGGTCTGTTAAGATACTTCGTTCTACAATTTTCACCGAATTTCCAAGATATTGCTTGATAGATGGTGGTCGCTGTAAAGTATTCAGCAAGACTGGTAAATAGAAATCACTTCACGTTAATAGTTAGACCCAATAGTCCTACTAAATTAAATAAGAAAAATTAAAACTATATATTGCACATTATTTTTCGCAAGAATGTATAAATCCATCTTTTAGCTAACAAAGAAAATGGCTAACGTTATTAAGTTTACCTAATATTAGTTCTGTCTAACCACTACTGGCCAGTACACGCTACATATTGAGTTTTGTATCGCATTTGTCAAATGCTCACAAGGTTTTCCAATTGCTTCTGTTGTAGTATAAAAGGTTTACTACAATTTTATTTCTATGTTTGTTATTTTATTTCCTAAGACTTCGTAGATATTAGTTAAAGTTAGTATATTTTTATTATTTATTTGACCCATTTTTAGTTTTGTTAAATGTTTATATATGTTGAATAAATATGAAAATAAAAATTTCTTCGTAAATTATTATTTTATATATTTTTTATATCTTCACGCTTCTTCTTCTTCTCTTAATTTATGGCAACAAACAAAAAACACTGAACAAACTCTGAAGATTGAGAGGACGAGGGACTTTGTTAGGAAGGACATCATACAAGGGACGGATTAACCTTTACACTTTAACCCGCACATGGCAAATAAGCAGAGGGAACTGTAGGAACCATAGGAACCTGGTATGAAGGCACTCCGTTGCTTAGTCTCTGCATTTTTTATCCCTTTCTTTTTCGAGTCATTGCGTGTTAAGTGTTGGAACTTAATGCCACGTTTTGCCTAGTTTCCAAAGCGAAGAAAATGGAAATAGAAAAATCTATCTTCCCCGCATGGGAATCGAACCTACAAACTGTCGCCTTTACAGGTTGACCTCTGAGCCACGACAGTCCTCTTCATATACGTATGTAGTGCAATATTAGCCTTCAAGCTTCTTTTGATGATCGACGATGATACATACATCTACAATGCAATATTTCTAAAATAAAAAAACAAGGCTATTTTAACGATTGGTGGAACTCTCTTCATCCATCAACCTTCAAAGTCCACTGTTAGAGAAATGCCTCTGCTAATGTTTGTCCAGCCCAATGTCCTTTGACTCCACTGGTCTCTTGCTGTCTTATTCTAGACATCAGCTTACTATTTCAGGTCCTTTCTTTTCCAAAGGCTATCAGTTTTGTTAACGTAACGGCAATACCTTACACAAAATTATCAATCTAACTTACATTTGAACTCGCAATACAGTTTAAAATTCCTCTAAATAACGATAGCCTAGATAAATAAACATATTTTGCTTAACATATTTTTATTACAGTATAATAATTAGAAAAATGCTTGAATTTGTAAAACAAATGTGAATGTTTGAAGTAACTCAGCGGCGTGCGTTATAACTCGCTTCCTTTAGTAACGTGCGATTGCTATAATTATATACGTAGCACGGTGTGATACGAGATGATTTAGGTATGTTTTGATTAAATTATTAACTGGTTTACAGTACTTATGAAAGAAATAAAGTAGTCATGAACTATAATTTACTGTATGAAGTAATACTCATAATTATAATTCTATATACAGATGAATGAAAAACAGGATTACCATTTTTATATAAGCTTAGAAATAGGCAAATTTGCAGTTGAGTCGAATAATAGTAAAGGAAGGTTCGTTTTATAGGAGTGCAGAAAGTATCTATATTTATAGAATTTTGAACGTTTATTCTTACTTGTTTGTAATTTAGTTAAAGAATCTTTAATTCTAAATACTTATTCCTATAATGAATTAAATGTAGAAGTCTCTGTACTAAAATGTCAAAATATCTAAAATTAGTAATAGAGAAAAGACAACTTCGAAATTCCAAATAAAAAAACCAAGCAATGCCGTCAAGATATCAAAATATTCATTGTTTTAAATAATTCTTTTGTAACTCTTTAAGTGTTTTATATCATTAACACATAAAAGCGCGTACAAACTCACAAAACTCAACGTTGGTTATAACAGCTCTAGCCCCGCTCTCGATACACCAAAGATTTGTGTTTAAAATTTGGTCTTATTTTAGCTTTACAGGCGGTAACGTACGTCAGGCGTTACTCGGCCAATGCGTCTTACATCGACGCCATCGTTAGAAATTGATTTGCCAAGTAATATTCAATTCCAATACCGTTGCTGTTTTTTTTTTCCAATTTAATATCCCGGATTTTGTATTCCGTATCCCAGATTTTCATACCCCTTATTAGTACTCCGGATTTCGGTGTGATTATAGTGAAAATGGATTACGATTCGCTGATTTACTCGCAAATTGCAGACTACTACGAACTGGTAAGTTCTTTTTACGTTTAGTTTTTACGTTTCTTTTATTCTACGAAGAATTGGTAAAACGTATTTTACCATTATTTTTCATTTTACATAATTACCTATGTTTGATTTTATCTTGGATATTATATAGACAGTTGTCTTGAACAACGGAGAGTTTGAACATATAAATATAACAATCATATTGAAACTGCACTATCTTTCAAGAATTATAACTAACTAGAGATCTTATTTATTTATTATAACTTAGAGAAAAAAAAATTAAAAAATATGTTCTAAAAACAACTTGAAATACGAAAAATTCTAAAATTACCAAACCATAATATTTTTGTTAAATATCCAATTATTTATTATGACATAATTAGAAACACAGAACTTATACCGAGAGTCTTCCAGAGGGAGGAATAGACGACCTGGGATTCAAATTTGTAACCATCTTGTGGTCCTGGCTTATAAGGTCACGTGTTGTATACGACATTTGCCTTTTTTAACAGAGATATGTAGGACTTGAATAAAAAATTGTAACTTCCCTATCAGTTTCTAGAAATCTGTTTTTGATTTTAGATCAACAGTCTACCTTGACACCACCCAGATGTTAACAGGCTCGACTTTTTAATTATTTTTGTGCAATATGTCTAAGCTAATTATTAGTATATTTAAAAAATACATTACTTTAAATTCATGATATATTAGTCTTTACAAAGCCAAACGTAGAGTTCTCTCACCACGCAATGTCTCTAAAAAATACAAAAAAAAATAAGATTACAACTTTTCTAGCTTTTTACTATATACTTAAATTATTTTTATTTTTGCTAGCTTTAACCTGCGTCTGTGTCCGTATAGATGAATATGACTAACAGTTATGTATGATAACATGACGCATTTCAAGTGACGAAGGCTCTGATCAGACCTGAATAATTTGAAGAGATCAACATTGTAACAATTTTCTTTGACAGATGGAAAACATGTTCCATTTTTTTTATTTAACTTAGTAGTTAAGTAGTCAGTCAGTCTTCATGACTGACCTTTTTGTTACATGCTATATTTTTAAAGGGGGATGGAGAATAAAATTGTCCATACAAGAAGATAAAATTATCCACACAGAAGTATTTTGTTAATTATTTACGTAACCCAACGCCGTTTTGCAAAGAAAATTATAAAAAAATAACATATTATAAATATATCACTGAATTCAATACAAATGTAAATTAATGACGTGACAAAATATCAAAGGTAAAAAATAATTTATCATATTTGCAGCATATTTAAGGCAATGAATGTGTTCACTCATTAATCTTTTAGCGCAAACGATTTGTCATAAATATGTGAGGACAGATGTTATTGCCAGATTATTGGATATTATTATTTTAATTTTAATATTGACATTTGGGTTGTTTTAATAATATATATTAATAATATAAGATATATATTATATTTATATATAACATTGATGTTGAAATTCTGTTATTGAATTGGACATGACATGTTGCAATTAGATTTAATAACAAGCTAAATTTAGTTTCGATTAAAGAGGAGAAAAGTGATTGGCTTAGCTGAAGTTCATAATTAAAATTAAAATTAATTGGTTTTCAATTCGGACAGATTGTATATATTTTACGTTCTTATATATTTATTCTGTCGTTTTGAAAAAAAAAATTTTAAATATGGGATAATAATTGTATTCGTATGAGTATACAAATTAAATACGTAAAACTTTAAAAAATACATACAAAATAATCATATTAAACGGAATAGAAGAATCTAAACTAAACTCGATGATAACTATTTCTTACGTTGACACCTCTTTTATTATTTATTGTTATATTTATCTATATATTATTCAATCAATCAATATTATTTATTGTACACCAAGTAACATAATATTATAATTTAATAAAGATACAAGTACAAAAAGGCGGCCTTATCGCTAAGAGCGATCTCTTCCAGGCAACCTTTGGGTAGAGGTGACAAAAAAATAAAAAGTAAATAAAAACGGGAAGGGGTATACCAAGAACATATAACTTTATATCAAAAATAATCTTTTCATATATACATAAACATACATAAAAACGTACATACATAAATAAATATATACATTTTAACATTATTTTTTTTAGTATATTGGGTCTTATAATATTTTCAAAATGGGAAGAGAAGACTTTAATTTTCATTCCCATATACATTAAATATAAATTTAATCACAATTTATTCTCTCATACAAATTAAAACAGAGAAATAACAAAAAAATAAAAAATACGAGCTTTTTGGTGTATTTCTCACATTAACCAACTTCGTAAGGGCCCGAATATACAAAGGAAAAGTTAAGTTAAGAAGCCGCAGAATAATATTTTGTATCATAGTTTACGATATACTCGAAATTTTGCTACGACTTAAAACTTTGACTCGACTTTTAATTTATATATATAACTCACACAATACCGAAAATAATCTTAAATACAATACATTAAATATTTACAAACCAAAAAAACACTGTATCGACACTGGAAAAAGTGAAAGTAAAATAGACGTATAGTGTAAATTGGGACTGTTTACATTAAAATTGCCATAGAACTGTAGTACTTATTATTTAAACCTAAAGTTGAAATTAGCATATCGATAGGATATCAAAATTACAAGCTTACATTCTAAGTTTAATTCAGGGTCGCAGAATATCCTGATATTGTACAGCGTATAAATATAGGTTATTTAGTGCTTATCTTTAGAATAATTACTTATATATATGGTTGCAATGTAGAGCTTTATCGCGAGTAATTTTCTTGTAATTTTGACCAAAATTACTACTAAAGTTTCATAATATGACATTTTCGATATAACTACTGTTATTTTTTTATGAAGGATATATGATGTAAGCATATATCACGTCACATAATATGATATATAATATATAGGTAATGCGTCACTATTTTATATTATTACTTATTATATTTTATTTTTGTAATTCTTCTTTACAAGGCAACTATAATAATTGTGTTATAAGTAAAATTTACTACATATACACTACTCTATGAACTTATTGTTGTATGTATTTGGTTCCGTCACTCAATGTCTTAAAAAGTTGGGAAAGAGTATCTTAAATCCAATGCAATCTCCACTATTTCTTTACATCGAAGTACGAAGCTTACAAATATAAGCTTTTTAGGGACGTGATAGCAGAACTTACGCGACGCTTGTTTTTTATGTTAAATGATATGTCAAACCAATGAAATTCTATATGATTGACCCAATAATTGCATATATTTCTTCTTCTCTTAAGTTATTATATTTATTTTGAAGTTCCAATTGAGGTGAAAAATATTTTATTCAGAAATTTAATTTATAAAGTAGCTTCTGTAATAAGAATCCTGAAACTCAAATGAACTCAAGAAGGAAGATCCTTCTAATATATACTTGTTTGTAATAAATTTCTAATGCCTGCAGTATGTAAAACCGTCGTCATACATGATATTTCTCCACTGGCGGCGGATTGCTGTCGCATTAGACTATGCGAGAGATGATGTATAGCATGCTAGACTACATATCAACCTAGTTACCTAATAACTTCACAATATTATACTTGACTTTGATTTTTGATAAATATATTTAAAAATTCTTGAAATTAGAATATTTTTTCCTTATAATATGTGATGATGGAAACAATATATACCTACGTGTTTTTACATATATATACATATACATATACATATACATATACATATACATATACATATACATATACATATACATATACATATACATATACATATACATATACATATACATATACATATACATATACATATACATATACATATACATATACATATACATATACATATACATATACATATACATATACATATACATATACATATACATATACATATACATATACATATACATATACATATACATATACATATACATATACATATACATATACATATACATATACATATACATATACATATACATATACATATACATATACATATACATATACATATACATATACATATACATATACATATACATATACATATACATATACATATACATATACATATACATATACATATACATATACATATACATATACATATACATATACATATACATATACATATACATATACATATACGTATACGTATACGTATACGTATACGTATACGTATACATATACATATACATATACATATACATATACATATACATATACATATACATATACATATACATACGTCCTATCTACATATTCTGCTATATTACTTACAAAAACGAAAAAATATTTCCCTTTGCCAACCCTAGCATGTTAAATGTAAAATGTGGCGCGTGTATAGCTCATTGTTCGATATACTAATTATCGAACTGATAAATACTATCTAATTGCAACCTATAATGGAATGAGCCTTGGAGTTCATTAAATATTTCTAGAAAAAAAGTACAGATTTACTGTACGTATAGCAGTACGTACTTGCGTATAGCAGAATGGGTAAAAAAAGAGTTAAAACACTCCGTTCTCAACCTTTTTCAAATATTTGCTATTTTTTCTTTATAATTAATTTCCTCTATTGGGAACAAAACTCACTACCGCCAAATTTATACCCAAAGGATATCCTATTGCATCAAGATACTCTATATAATATTTTATAGACATGTCAAGGCTAATCACTGAGCACTCTATCTATTCTTTTAATAGAGACTATCAAACTAAGCTGTCAATTTACGGGTCTACATCAATATAAAATCTTAATACAATTCATCAACATTTAATAAACGGCAAAAATATCGCCACAGTTCGTGTTGCAACGTTTCTTACGTGTATTTTTATAATTTTATTGCCTCCTCGATACAACGATGGATGTGCGTACTCTAAACAAGATGCTGTAAAAGCATTATTTATAACAGACCTATATGAATTACGATAAGCAGATATTCTAACAGTTTTCTTTTAGTATTATTATATTTAGTATTTATTTGTTGCAAATCCAATTTTCACTCTGTCTCTCCGTCTCAATATAAAAAAAAGGCAGAAAATGGGCTATATAGTGTCTTAGCACTACGTTCTCCTGCATATCTTGCTGTGTACGAGATATAACGTCAGGCCAATTATTTTGTTTATACACGTTGTTAGTGCAAAATTCAACACTGCTGAGGTCTGATTGTGTTCACATTAAATTCTCTCCGCTTGTCCTTATAAATGTGGGTTGGAAACGTAAAGTTAAAACATCACTTGGAAGCAATAGTGTAAATCAATTTAAATACATAGTAATTTATTAAAATCAATTCATTCACTCGTTAATTTGCTATGTTTGATTTTGTTTTGCAGATGAGTACACTCCTTTTTTATGTAATGGACAATAAATATAAGGTAATATTCGTGCCTTTTGCTGTAATACACCTATACGAGTATAGTTTCAATGTTCGATTATTTTCCTATATATTTTCTAAAATTATGTTCTTTGATATTAATATGCAAGTATTAATATACTCCAAGCATTATTAAGACAAGACTGGAAGGAGATAAGGGTTCCATTATTTTTATTTTAGGAACCTAAAGCGACGTTGTAAGTAAAAACAATATATTTACAATTTACAAAGATATATAAATGTCTTTATTAACCTCTTTCGGAAATAATTCCGATTTCCTCTTTCATTTTTGCCCAACTGTCTTAGTTTCAAAGTTCAAAAGAACAAATATTGGCTAAGATTCGAACCGTCCGGTCTCTTATACTTAAATGTTGAATAAAATTGTATTGTATATAGAGACTTGGTAGCCGCAATCGAGATAAAGATTATAATCAATTTCGACTTATACCGACTTACTGAGACGATTGTTTAAGTTTTATTTTTATTTATATAATAGGTTATTTTAATTGTATTATTCATGTCATTACATTGTTACCATACTTGTTTTTATTTATCTTACATACAGTAGGGTAAGCAGAGAAAAATTCAGTTAAAGTCAAAATTTTCTGTTCTTGTAATGTAAGACAGAGAAAAGTTAGTGTCGAAACACTCTGTTATTTTATGTCATAATTTACATTATTGTCTGTGGTAGATCTCGACGTAACAGCCACAATGGAAAGAAAACGATTGAACCTAAAACAGTTACAATCGAGTGTTATAATAATGGGGATATATGCTTTTTCTATGTATTTTGTACACAATAATTGTCAATGTTTCCTGAAAGTATTTTTTAGTGGTATTTAATATTAAGTTAAACGAAGAAAAGATAGTTATGTATAAAATATTAAAAATATCCACTACACAAAATTTTATTTGAAAAGTGAAGAAATAACTTAAGACAAATTACCGTTCAAATGTCCACCATGTTGTAGGCCAAACTTAGTGTGTGGGACTTGCGACACAAGTGTAGTTTTAAGTGACCCCTTTGAAATGGACATTATCACTTGCCTCTGTCCGACTACCTATCTCTACCTAACCAAATTAGAAATAATAAAACCTACACTATAGAGCTATCTTACAGTTTTAACGTCATAGAGACTGTTTTTTTTATTTTCTTTCACTAGTAATCCCTTAGCCTTTTTAAGTAATAAACAAAATAGTTAGTTATTTATACAATAATTTAATTAAAAATAAATATTGGAAGTGTTGAAGCAATTATCGGTGAAAACAGAATTATCTTTATTATGAATCTGATTACCACTCCATAATATACGATAATTAATTGAGTTTTCCTATGAATGGAGTACCATTATTCATTCATGTTGTATTAAAGCTTTAGTTTTACCATAATTTTATATGTTTTACAGGTGTTTATATATATATATATATATATATATATATATATATATATATATATATATATATATATATATATATATATATATATATATATATATATATATATATATATATATATATATATATATATATATATATATATATATATATATATATATATATATATATATATATATATATATATATATATATATATATATATATATATATATATATATATATATATATATATATATATATATATATATATATATATATATATATATATATATATATATATATATATATATACTATTACTCAGGGTTTCAATTCCTTCACGCCAATATAATAAATCCAATAATAATTATCCTAATGTGACAAATGTAATTAGCGCGAGATAACGTAATGATCCAAGCCATATTGAATTAACTAAAAAGACATACAAATGTTTTCTTTGACTAAAGTAATTACCATATATCTATTTTATATACAAAGATGGAACTAACACACCGTAGTTTTGTGTTGGGTTGCGGGTTCGATTCCCGCTTTAGGTAACTATTATCGTTTCTTGTCTACATACTCTCTGAAACTGGAGAACGCAGTATTTTAACACCAAAAAAGATACAAAATCTACACATTCAACTTAAAATTAACAATTAAAATCAAATGAACTCGCTTGAACTTCGAAGAATTCAATAGTTATAATTAGAATGTATACAAAAAAAGCTTAAATTCATAACCCTACCGCTAATGCACGTCTGATATAAGCGTAATATACTACTGTATGGATCTATTTATAACGCGCATGCATACGTTCGATTCTACACCAAATGGATTATTTACGACTCTACAAACTAAAATAGAACTTCGGTCTGTGTAGCATTAAAGCTTATGCATTAGACAAAAATTATGACGCCATTTTAGTGATGGAGAATAGTGTCTTGGTTCTCATTTGTTTTATATTCACACTATCAATATAGCAATGTATAAGAACCGAGGACCGTCGTGGCGCAGAGGCGTAAGCGTCTGCCTGTAAACGCGACAGTTTGTGGGTTCGATTCCCATTCGGGGAAGATGGATTTTTCTATTTCCATTTTCTTCGCTCTGGCAACTAGGCAAAGCGCGGCGTTGAGTTCCGCCACTCAACACGCAATGCCTCGAAAGAGGCGGAAAGCGGGGACGAAAAAAGCAAGAATTAAGCAACGGAGTGTCTTAACACTAGGTTCATATGGTTCCTGCAGTTCCCTCTGCCTACCCTGCCATGTGCGGGATAAAGCGTGAAGCTATAAAAAAAAAAGAAAAAAAAATGTTGAGTGGCTGTATTCAACGCTTACATAGTGAATTCCGCTTCGCTTAAAATTTATATATAAATGATGTGGGTTATCTAGTCTACAAATGTAACGAAATTTAGTCTTAAATTAAGATACTTAACACACAAACACACACATACACACACATACACACACACACACACACTTACACCCTTTCTCCTTAATAAGATGAAAGATAAAATCAAAATATACTCTTTCATTATTCTCTAATTTCCTTTGACAAAATAAATGACAAAACTAGAATGAATACAAAAGGAATGAATCACTACACTCTTTCAGCTCATCCTTCATAACAGACGAGTGTTCTAAAAATAGCACAACTCTATAATATTTACTATCATTAATCACTCCCCCTGTACCTGTCACGGTATGATTCAATACTCCCTTGTTTTCCCACTTCGCTGGCGCTGGGGGGATGTGAGTGAAGTTTTTTGATATATCCTGTTAAATTACATGTCCTATGATGTAAACAGCTTTGACAAATATTGCAGGTGTAATATAGTGTGCGAACCATTTCTATATTTTATTGTCTATGTTTATCTAGAATGACATCTTTTAGTAGAGTATTATATTGATAAATAGCTGACGATATACGTTAATTTTGATTTTTACTTAATTTATGATTTTTTTATTTTATTGCTCGCATAATAAAGTGTGACGTTAACTTTCGTCCATAAACAAGCAATGCTTCGTAAGTTGGACACCAAGTAGATCCCTCACTTGCGTCTTGAGGCGGTGTTACCTCTGCCTTCACTGCTCTACAGTATAAAGCATGAATTAATTTTAATTATTAATGTTAAAAGTAATTTAGTTATAAACTAATCTATACGAAATTAATTATATTTTTTAGAAAACATAAAATTTGAGAGAAGCGGTACTCCCCCAGTTCATCTTAAATGCCTTAAACATTTGGAGCACTAAAAAATACATATTTATTTGTAAATATAAATTTAAAATATACTAAGACAGCCAATGATAACACTAACAGTGATCTCTTCCAGGTAACCAATACAAATGCAGAAAGAACCCAATCCTGTTATTTAATAATTTTGTAATTTTTTTTAAACATAAAAAAAAAGATGAAGACTTTTGAAATACTGAACATAGCTTAAGATCAAATAAATAACTGTCCAATATCACGGAACGACGAGTGCCTTGAATCCAAACATCTTGAACGAAGCTACTGCATTTTCGAGTGATATCAGCAATTTAATAGAAAAACAAATATTAATATAGGTAATCCGTCGTGTAAGACCGTCGTGGCGCAAAGGCACAACGTGTGCCTGTAACGCGACGGTTTCTGGGTTCGATCCCCAGTCGGAGAAGATGGATTTTTCTATTTTACATTTTTTTCGCTCTGGCAAACTACGCAAAGCGCGGCGTTGAGTTCCGCCACTCAACACGCAATGCCTCGAAAACGGCGGAAAGCGGGGACGGAGAAAGCACGGACTAAGCAACGGAGTGTCTTAACACTAGGTTCCCACGGTCCCTGCAGTTCCCTCTGCCTATCCTGCCATGTGCGGGATAAAGCGTAAAGTTAAAAAAAAATAAAAAAAAAATAGGTAATATAAGTCATCGTGATGCTATACATGAGCTCGATTTTCAATCACGGAATATAAAAAAAACACATATTTAAAATAGGCACAAATTTCTTGCATACTTTTCTCGGAAAGACGGCCTTCTGTCAATAGTACCCTAGGCACACTAGGTACCTACGTAGGAATGACATCTTATATTACATATTATATGACGATAAAAAATACTTATAATGTACTTATTATATGAAGAATAATAGTAATATATAATAGAATAAATAAAGCTTCACTTAAGTCTTAACACTAGGTTCGTATGGTTCCTGCAGTTCCCTCTGCCTACTCTGCCATGTGCGGGACAAAAGCGTGAAGCTAAAAAAAAAAAATAATAAATAAAACAAATGTGGCGCCACGTTGTCATACTCAGGGAGGATGTCATATTTTCATTTTGTTCGTGTCTAACAAACCAAAGCGCTGCGTTGAGTTTCGCATCTCAAACTGCTGTCTTTAAAATATACAGGAAGCGGGAAGGTGGTGAGGTACTCCCTACTTAATACAAGGTTCCCTTAGTCTACATTACAGACAGAAAATAGTGTGAAGAACTAATTTTATTTATTTAAATAAAGATTACGATAATATTTATCTCATTATAAAATTATTTATAGTGTTTTTTCTTAAAAAGACACAGTACGGCGTTGAGTTTCAAACTAAACTAAAAAATGTGAAGAATGAACCATACTTTATTCCATAACAGCTATAACCGGATGATATACGCAGTTAGTTATATATATGTGTATGGTATCTGTCCTAGTATGTAGTTCGGATATCTTAGCAATAAGATATTGAAATTGATTAAATAATTGAGAAATTGTTTAGAAATATCATTGGTAAATGCCTTGTCGTTCTTGGAACGTTGCAACTTCGAAGAATCATCTTCTAAGTTATCTGTAGATTCAAATCTATTTGAGTTTGTATAATATTATTTTACTAATTCATTTAATTCGTTTAAGGAAAAAAATAATTTAAGATTTTTTTTAGGTTTACACTTTTGTCCTGCGCCTGTTAGGGTACGAAGAGGAAACCGCAGGAAGCATAGGAACCTAGTGTTAAGACACTCCGTTCCCTGCTGTTCGCCTTTTCTCGAAAAAGGCGAATAGCAGGAAACGGAGTGTCTTCGACACGTGTTGAGTGGTGGGTATTTGATTTTACACCGAAATCTAAATCTGTATATTGTGTATATTTTTTGTTGTTTACTAATTGTATATATAATACATCTAACTACAAAAGAACAAGTAGAAATTTAAATTAATTCTATTTGATTTAGTCCATCATAGTATAAAAACAAGATTCAATCAAAGACGTGTAGAAATGTTCAGTGCTAGCGTATATTTAATAAAAACGTCATGTCAGCAAATAACAGGCGGATGGGTATTGATTAGGACTGTGAGCAATAGGCGTCCTCGACGGAACAATTCATGAGACAAGGCGTATGGTGGTTGAAACAGCATATACATATATAAAGTGCAACATAGTTTTATATTATCAAAAGTAATGTTTTTGTACCTAATAATGAAAATATAAGCATTCTTAGCTAAAGTAAACATAAGACACAATATATCCTACTTTCCATTCAATTTCTAAATCCACTCAATTTCCGAAAATTAATATTACACAGTTAATTATTATCGAACAAGCAATATTTCAAAAAGATTTCCGAAATCCCATCTCTTCTGTTTTTCAAGATGTCATTATTGACTTAGGGATAGTGCCAGACAACAAACCTGTATATACTTAAAAAAATCATATAAAAATTTAGCAGCAGGACTCGAACCTGTGCCATCTAGCAAACCGTGCAAGCGCTCATACCACTGTACCATGTGTTATGCATCACGCCGCGTTGAAATTCCTACATGATTTTGTACAACTTATTTCGTTGTTAGCATCTTTGTAGGGAGTTTTTTATATGTTTTATTTTATTATTATTTCTGTCCTCAGTGTGGATTAACACTTTAAAAATCATAAAAACCTGTATATATCAAAGTCTTTATGTACCAATTGTCTCAAAAAAACACACTGTAAACGAAATTGTAACTAATAGAAAAAAAAAATGTGAACAAAACAACATAGTATGTACATATACATAACATAATATGTCCTACATACTATATATGAACGATATATTTTATATATTTACTCCATCCCTTAACTTACGCCGAACACAAATAGGTGCGGCTCACGCTATCTACAGCGTATATCGTTCGAGCCGTCGGCCCTGTAATTGATTGATACGTCCACCTCAAGCGTCGATGAAAAACTGTCAGATACTCTTAAGAAGCCACGTCAAGACTTAAATTGCTCTTTAGGGGCTGGCGATATATGAATTTGGATTACTAGAGTCTCCTATGAGTTGGTTATGTCAAAAAATAATATTTTACAATTATTATTTATAAGTATATAGCAGCCTCAAAAATAATTTTAAGTTTTTCAGTGAAATAATTTAAAAAAAATTAAGTGAAACCAAAGAAAACTTTAGCTACCTAATTGGCTTACTTGTGTTGATTTATATTTGTGGCTCAAGTAATATGAGTTTTCAAGTTAGTCGAAACTGGTTTTAACTGGTTAATAGTTAAAGCTCACCTCAACAAAGTGTTTTGTAGTAACTTTGTTATGTATTTTATTTTTATTTATATTGTGAATTAAAATATTTTGATTATAAATTCTTTGTATTAGTTGATAATCCTCTGAAGTATAATAAAAGGTATGATAGCAAAAAAATCAGATTTATATCACTTTTTTTAACCAGTTTTATTGTAATCTATATTTGAAATAAAAAAAACTATAGATCAAGATATATAGCTTGTCATTGACAAGCTTTCACTTAAAAAAAAAAAACGAGCAATCAATTCAAAGACTGGATAATTGAAGTTTCATCATAAACTACTCGATACAGATTCGTACAACGAATATGTTGGAAGCAATTAAAATGACGCCCAGTGCCCAGTGTAAGTCAATTAGTTTTCCTATTTAAAAAAACATGTCCATATTTATTATTTTGCTATTCATTTATGAAACGTGAATAAAATTTTGTAATTTAATCATTTATAATGGAATGGCATTTGAGATTTTCATATTCATGGATTTAGGATTGGAAGAAAGATCCAATTTATTTTTTTGAATATGAATTGATAAAAGTCGTTGACTTTTTTCGTTAATTTGACAATATTACAGTTTTTTTGTCGTTTACATATATTTTCAGATCTATTCTCTATATTTTATACAGAGAATTTATTTTCATACATTTCAATGTCACAAAAGCATATAATTAATTTTTTTTATTATCTACAATAAATAAAAATGATCCAGTGAAAATTTATTAATTTTGTACAAATCGTGTCCTAAAAACACCCTTTTTTTCACATTTTCACTAAAACGAGATATTGACTTAAAAACAAATAACATGTAACGCAGATATAAAATCGTACAAAAATTGAGCATACGCAAAAGCCATTTGCATATCGACTTAACATTAAGCGTTTAAACGCAACCCGTTCGCGAAATTGAAACCAAATACTTTGTAATAGATTACATTATTGCTTGTTCTATAAAGTCCGATGGGTTGATAACTCCGAACGGGTCTTTCAAAATCTGAAGCGAAATAAAAAGCTTGCCCCCTATTATGCGGTAACAATGGCCCTCAGTGAAAAGTAGCCGGAAAGCATCTGCAACATTATAATAAAATGTAACTGCGAAAGGTATTCGGATAAAATTTTATTGTATGCCATCAACAAAAGATCGTAGTAGACAAAAGTCGTCAAGGATTTGTTGGTATCATAGAACGTCACACGTTATGGACTCTTGGGTTTTAGTAAGTTTACACAGATTATACTTGTCAATAGTACCTGATAATCTGCTGTTATAGTTTATCTAACAGATATATGTTTATTTTTTTTATAGCTTCACGCTTTATCTCGCTCATGGTAGAGTAGGCAGAGGGAACTGCAGGGACCGTGGGAACCTAGTGTTAAGACACTCCGTTGCTTAGGCCCTGCTTTCTCCGTCCCCGCTTTCCGCCTTTTTCGAGGCATTGCGTGTTGAGTGGCGGAATATATATTTATGATAATTTAATTTTGTTATATAGATTTTGGTAGCTTTTTGTTCAATAATAATTGTTTTATTTAACATTAGTACATAGAAGTTTCTGATGAAGAAAAAAAAAAAAGTTTCTGATAAGTTATTTCATGAATAACAAACAAAACGTTAAATCAAGTAATTTCAAAAAATGAAGCTTTTTATGTCTGTCTTGTAAATAGTATGACTATAGCTTTGAAAGCCCATTAATATTTTATGTTGCTTTAAACATAAATGTTATATGATCATTTTACGCCGTCGGGCGTCTGTCTGACGGCTCGCAAAAGGTGGGAGTTCAAATCTCATTATAATAACAATGGATATATTTAAGAATCCTTCTATAAAATGTTTAAAATAGCCAACGCATAACTGCATCATAACGTAGTCTTTCTTAAAATTTTCAAATGAAATGTCTTGGTAAAATATTTTCATATATTTCAAAGTTTTAGAGCTTTTCGACTAATAAAAGAAGAGACAATGTTGTGATTCGCTTTCTAATAAATTCGCTTGCTAATAAATACTGAATAATAAATTCACCTTAGGATACTAACGTACTATCGAACCTTAGATTTTATTGGATATACGACCATGGCACAGCTGCACTGTGTCTGATTATAAAAAGAGGTAGTTGTGGATTTGATTTCCTCTCGGTCTGGTAATAAGACAAAGCGCGGCGTTCAATTCCGCCATTCAACACGCTCCAATATCTTAAAAATTGAGTAAAAGCGGCGTATAACAAAAAGCTTTTCTTACTAGCTAGTCTTTCTAGGCCTCTGTCCATGTAATAATTTTTGTATAAAAAAGAATAAGTTAGAAATGTACGTAAAATCTGTGATATATTACTAGACCAAAACTTCTATATTGTGGTTTCTCACATAGCAGGGTAAGCATAGAGAATAAGTTCTTTGATTTTCGCGATTTTTATGCATTTTAAATAAAACAATTTAAACGGATTTATCGCGTATATTAACATTTTTTGTGAAACCCGACGTTTCGAACACTGCAGTAGTCCGTGGTCACGGGTAGACTGAGGTGGCATTCGTCTGTCATTTGATATAATTATTATATCAAACTACCGCCAACGGTTCCTGAGTTGTCTCGCGTACTGCCCTGGATTCCTGCAGAATGAGCTGACTGTATCCTGCCCTCTGGTGTGGTGTGTTTGGGATTTTAAAATTTTTATAAGTGGATCCCAGGTGGTAGAAAGCTTCCAACCGTCTTCTCTATTGAAATTAGGATGTTTTTGTATTTTAATAGCCTCGCAAATCATTCTAGGCGTATATTAACAAAAAATGTTAATATATGCGATAAATCCGTTTAAATTGTTTTATTTAAAAAGCATAGAGAATTTACTGCTTAAATACGTTTTTCCTTCCCATATTTTTCTATTTCAAAAGACATACATAGCATGTAAATTTTGTCAATACTTGTATCCCTTTTTGGAATATTTTAAGCTCAATATACGTCCTACAGAATATTGTAGTCAAAGAAACACTATTGTAGAACTCCTGGATTTCCATGTGTCGTGTTGAGTAGCGTAATTCAACGCCTCACTTTGAATTTTCATATAATAAAACTCATAATATCAGAATATTCCATCCCCATCTATAGAAATTGAACTCACAATTCCCATCTTTACCGTCAGAAGTTTAGTCTTTCGGTCTCAATCACTCTCGGAGACGACCTCTTCATGTATTATTATAAATGGACTTTCATACTTACACATACATTCTTATTTATTATAAGGTGATTTTCATACATTTCATATTATTTCCGATAGTAAATCTATTGTTTTTGCTAAGGTGGTATGAGGAACACTTTGCTGGAAACTAGGAAATGGAAGCCGGTAGACCGCGTAGACAGCCATAACTCACGGTGTACTGAGAGCAACATTGACTAAACACTGCATACGATTTTAACATCTAAATACATCAAATAAAGATCATTTTCCTTTAACATAATTATGCTGTTACTGTACATTACAATGTATTTTCATATTTATTTCGAGCTTAAGCGCAATATTGTATAAAATTCTCTTTTGATATATTTATGATTTGAGGCATTCATCTTCTACTTTATCGTCTTTTAGTTCCTTTTTTAACTCTGTTTTTATATTATATTTATAAGTGCTAGTCATATCTCTTGTAGAATTTATTTTATAAAATCATATACAAAAATATTAATTTATAAACAAAGCTTATATAAGAAAACATGTAATAGAATATTTTACTGTGAAAGTTAACACAGTATATAATTCAAATTATTTGAACCTGTTCCTATAAAACTTCATCTGACGCAACCAAAGAGTTAAATAGTAAAATATATCTAAAAATAAACCATTCGAGTTAAGCCACACCGTTGTCCTTGACTTGCGAACGTTGATTGGTCGATCTCATCGCTCCTCCCGTAGGCAGCGAGCTTTGCACCACCCGCTTTACATTCGTGCCAAAAACAGAATAAATAGAGCTAGTATAAAGTTTAAAGCTTCATACAGTAAATTGGTCTGAACGATTCTGATATCGCATATTTTGGAGCTTAGCTTTGACTTGAGATTGTTTTATACACATTTAATTAACTTTAAATATATTTTTTTATTGTGAAAACATTTTTTTTAATATACTGCGACAATTCTCGTAGAGAAAGCTATATATGTATAAGAGTATAGCTACTATACTCTTTTCTATACTTTTAATAGTTTTCTTTAAGATATTCTAAGCTGATTGGTAGAAAATAAAATATTTGTTAATAAATGTATAAAATATGAATTTACGTTTTTTATATGTAATCTTAATTTGTATGATTAGTTTAGGAATAAGAATAATAATATAGAGGACCGTCGTGGCGCAGAGGCGTAAGCGTCTGCCTGTAAACGCGACGGTTTGAGGGTTCGATTCCCACTCGGGGAAGATGGATTTTTCTATTTTAATTTTCTTCGCTCTGGCAACTAGGCAAAACGCGGCATTGAGTTCCGCCACTTGACACGCAGTGCCTCGAAAAAGGCGGATAGTGGGGACCGAGAAAGCAGGAACTAAGCAACGGAGTGTCTTAACACTAGGTTCATATGGTACCTGCAGTTCTGCAATTTAAACTAGTTAAAATAATCATTAATGATTACTTTTTTTAAAGTACAATAAGACAATAAAAAGAATTGACAAAGCATATAACTTGTATAAATTGTGATGTATGTTGTGTTGTTGTTAAAATTTGAGATATAATCAAGTTAAGCAAAATAAGGCTTTGTTTCCAAAAGTCTTTACGTCATAACTATATAAACATCCCATCGTTTATATATACATTATTAATAACTGATATTTCTATGCAATATTCAAAAACAATATCACGAAGAACTTCACAAATACTTTTTACTAATTTAAATAACTAAACATTAATTTCAATACTAAATATTTTATAACAATAAAATCATAAATTGTATATTGATTTGTGCCCATATGTACGTAGTGTAAAAGCATATAATATGTTATATATGTTACTTAAATTTCTTTACACTAATAAAGTGGATTTTTTGGCACCGTACAAAATAGCAGACACCTAATATATGCAACTATCCAGACGGTAAACGTTTCACGACCTGACTTCAGAAGTTAAATCGGACTAAAGAATATTGGAATTTTTACGTAATTTCTACAAAAATCCTTGGCGCAAGTCTCCTTTTGCTTTCGGTCACCGCGCTTTACGCCACATTCATGCCAGCTGGTCTGTCACTACTTATGTACATATAAACTGGAGTCTTAAAATGTTTTGCCTTTAATTTTTTTAGTATCTTCAACTTTATGATAGTCAAAATAACGTAATTTGAAATGATATGGATAAAATATAAATTTTCATGTAATAATTTAGAGTATTAAAACCGAAAAATGTGATAATCCTTAGCAAAGATATCAAAAATAATTCATAAATTCCAAATTTTTATGTATTTATTTTTTGGCTCACCGTTAGAAAATAAATAAGCATATTAAAAATTTTAGGCAAATCATCTTGATTTATACCCTATATACATGATTTACAAATATTTTTTGAACCTAGTATATATACTGTACCAACAAAGCTTTTTTACTTTCAATAAAAAATGGCTATTTATATTTAATATAGCGGTGTCTCAACGGAGTCGGCGTTATAAAAACTCTTCAGAGGCAACGTTTATAATAAATATACGTCCATTTAGTTAAGTTCTAATTAATAAAGCGTTGAGGGAGCCCACAGTGTCGGGGGACAGCAAGTAAAAACAATATTAGCTAAGTTATCCATTGAACAAAGCTGTCCTGGCACAGTGGCACAATGACACAGTGACTTCTACTCTCAAAGTAACTGTCGTGGGTTCTATTCCCACTCAAAGGAAATAATAATTTTATTTTATGATCTTAGTAACAATATAATAAGTGACGCTTAGATCGTCTCTCAATATGTAAAATGTTCTGCACGGATTGTCATATCTCTAAGTTTCTCAATTTGTCTACTATGTAAAGTAGCGGACAGCTATTGTACGTTATATTGATTCATATTTTTAATACTTGCCCATACCCATTTAAGTACATATTTAAAAAGAATCATCTAACAAAAAGTACGAGTAGTGTATAATAATGATTATCAAAAAATTGTTTATTAAAAAATTGAGTTCCGCCACTCAACACGCAATGCCACGAAAGCGGCGGAAAGTGGGGACGGAGTAAGCAGGGACCAAGTAACGGAGTGTCTTAACACTAGGTTCATATGGTTCCTGCAGTTCCCTCTGCCTACCCTGCCATGTGCGGGATAAAGCGTGAAGCTTAAAAAAAAAATTGTGCTCTAACATTTTAAACTTTTACACAACATTTCAGTAGTCAATTCTTCAGAAACCAATTTAGTATTGTAATATCAGTAATCAATTTTGCATCTTTGGCGCGTGTTCAAGTCTATTACAGTATGACTACATTCAAATATATTGAAGTGCATCTGTGAAATTTATCCACTTGTGTTCAATGGAATGCAATCCAATGCAATGGTAATTAAAGATAACTATCGTAATAATAAATTATTATTTATTGTATTAACATTGATATTCCCTTTTGGAAATTCTTTAGTTTATTCATTTTGTAATGAAATTTAAGCTAAATGAGAATGAAGAAGAACATACTGAGATGGTTTGAGGTTGTCGAGAGAATAACAGGTGTAAGAATGGTAAATAAAATATATGAAGCCAAATAGAATGGTAAGAGAGGTAAATGGACACCTCGGTTGAATTTCAAAAACACAATATCGAATATACTGGAGGAAGATCACGTAAAAAGCATGAGGACGGAGAGAATGTATGAAGAGGTTAATGATAGTGGACGAGGCAAAAGAGGTTTGCAGGGACCGCAGAGTTTGGCACTCCGTTCTCTTTGACTGACGATGCCGATTTCTTTATAAAAAAATTATAAACATACATTATAGTATAATATTAGACAATTTTAGATATTCACGTGAATGTCACACAAAATATATTTCTATCTTTTTATGTGTTTAGTGAAACTAAAAAACTGTAGGCATGATTTGGAAACGGATTATCTAAACACAAGAGACTTCTGTTTATCTTAAAAAGCTATATCTTTTATAATCAAATTATATAAAAAAAAAACAAATTTATTGCCAATTCCTATATAATAAATCAATTTGTCAACAGCAAAATTTTACACTTGTGCGACCTTGACTTGCGACCTAAGAGCCCTTTTCCAATCCAATACTCGCCTTCACTGCTCGAAAGCTTTATGGTCAATCAAGTATAATCTAATCAACTAACGTTATTTTTACAAATTAGTCTCTAAAAGTATACTCACGTTATGTTATTAGGTTACTATCATAATTTTATTAGTCTTTTGACACTTACTGTAGGATATAAGCCTTCCCTAAGAAACGAGAATTGGTACTACGCTTGAAATTATTAGACTTTTACTAGGGCTCTGAAACCGAAAATAAGTAAATAAAATCCTTTAATATTTATAAACTGTACATATATAAAAACTATAAATATTATATAATGATATCTACGACGTAATCAAAACCTACGGGGATTTCCATGTTAAAAAAATCGTACATTTATATATATATATATATATATATATATATATATATATATATATATATATATATATATATATATATATATATATATATATATATATATATATATATATATATATATATATATATATATATATATATATATATATATATATATATATATATATATATATATATATATATATATATATATATATATATATATATATATATATATATATATATATATGTACGATTTTTTTAACATGGAAATCCCCGTAGGTTTTGATTACGTCGTAGATATCATTATATAATATTATATATCATTATATAATATTATATACATAAATAAAACCTTTTGTAATTTTAAACAATTACTCTTTCCAAATAATGAAGAAGTTCTAAAAAATCTTTCTTAACTAAAATAAAGCCAAAGTAGAACACAATTGTTATTATAACGTACACAATAACAATCAAATGACTTAAAAGCTAACTTAACATAATTTACAGCATTTTGCACTCAAATTCGTTTCTCTTTACAATTTAATTCATTAACAGTTTTACATATTCATAAATATTCAATTACACTCCTCTAAGTACATAAACATTTAAACGCCTCATCGATCTGTCTTAAGCTTAACTCCCATATACGTTTATGCAAATATACAATCGGACAATAGCGGATTGCGGCCGATGTAGTGCCAAACCGGCGCCAGGAATCAATTTACAAATTACCTGCTAAGGCTTTACTCACTATTGGATATAGGATTGCCAATTATATTATGTTATATATATTATGCTGTGATATAAATGGATTTGTAGGTAGATAGTATTGCTAAGTTGTTGTTAAATTATTTTATGTTTGACGTCGCCCTGGCGCTGTGACATAGCATTTGACTGTAAAGATAGTCGTGTGTTCGATTTCCGCTAGTGGAAGGAAATGTCTGTCCGACAACTAACAACTTAGGCCTTAACAAGTTATGTGGATATCAGCTTAAAATGTAAAAAAAATTGAATTATCGAAAATTGAAATAAAAGCTTGGTAGATGATGCAGTTAATGATGGTAAAGATTTTTAAGAAAATCTAAAGCACCAACGTCTAATAGCGTCATAGATGATTAAGTGAAAAGCACGGAATAACTTCTCTGCCTACAATATACTGAAGACGTCTTTACAGTGCAGTTTAAAATTTTTAGAACAGCAAACCTATGTATCTCATTTATTATTTAAAAATAAACTAAGTTATTGAAAATTTTGATTTTAAAACTTTTTTTAATATCATTTTCTTTTTCACACTTGACGAATAAATTCATTCTCCCCTAGTGGGAATCGAACCTACAAACCGTCACGTTTACAGGCAGACGCTGTCGACGCCACGACGGTCCGCTTACGGTAAAACATATTGAACGTAAATAAACTTAAACAATCAATTATACCAACTATACATTTACTAGCACAAAAGAGCAAAGGTACAGAGTCTAAGTCTTCAGGAATTGCATCTCCAATGCGATTTAGACCGACAATAGCTTTGTGGGTGGGCAATTAGGCACGAGTGTAGAGATTTCAAGAGACAACTACGCTGGTATTCAAATGAAGAGGTTCTCCTTATGTTTGCACGTAAAATAGACTTTAAAGACGTCTTTTTTAGGTTTAAACTAGCATATAGTACGTAAAGTGACTTAATATGAAATTATCAAAAAATATAATAAATTATTTAAAAAATGTATATTGTTTTTTTTATGGTATAAATGAAATATAGAGAATTTACCTCAACTTACGATGTGTGCAGATTCGATTCCAATTAGGGAGTATTTAAATACATTACTTTTTCGTTTAAGTTTGGTAAATGCTATCTTTCACAGCAAATTTTAGCTCGAAAAGAAACTTTAATATATAAAACATATATATAAAAATATTCCAGAACCAAGAAACTGGTATTTTTCAAAATTTTCTCTACTTACAGATTTATATTATAAAGAAAAAGATATCCAATTTCGATATAACCTATCTACGTATCAAAATTTAGGCCAAGTTTTCCATCATCTTTATGTATTTCGCAATAAAGGCGGGCCCAATTTGGTTCGAAGACTTAATAGGATCGTAAAACACTATCCTAAAATACGCGAGGAGCTATCGAGGAACGCTGAGGTGTGGCGTAATATCGTGTTGCCTTTTTTGTACATCTGCCAAGTACTTAGATTCATTATCATTTTATAGTCATACAGACATGAATATAAGTTTAAAGAGGTTATTTTGGTTTTAGTTAAATATATATATATATATATATATATATATATATATATATATATATATATATATATATATATATATATATATATATATATATATATATATATATATATATATATATATATATATATATATATATATATATATATATATATATATATATATATATATATATATATATATATATATATATATATATATATATATATATATATATATATATATATATATATATATATATATATATATATATATATATATATATATATATATATATATATATATATATATATATATATATATATATATATATATATATATATATATATATATATTTATGTTATCTTTAGTTGCTTCGGACATATTAAAACAAAGAGAGTAAAAATTTTTTTTTACCTTCACGCTTTATCTCGCACATGGCAGGGTAGGCAGAGGGAACTGCAGGAACCATAAGAACCTAGTGTTGAGACACTCCGTTACTTAGTCCCTGCTTACTCCGTCCCCACTTTCCGCCGTTTTCGAGGCATTGCGTGTTGAGTGGCGGAACTCAACGCCGCGCTTTGCCTTAGATGCCAGAGCGAAGAACATGGAAATAGAAAAATCCATCTTCCCCGACTGGGGATCGAACCCAGTAATCGTCGCGTTACAGGCAGACGTTGCGCCTCTGTGCCACGACGGTCCTCTAACTTGGTTACCCTTTCTATGTTCATTATATTTTTCTCTACCCTAAGGTCGCCTGAAAGAAATCGCTTATTTGGCGATAAGGCCGCCTGTTATATAGTCTACTAAGAGCAATACATATAGTATAATATAGTATAAAATCTGGTATAAAATAAAGAATATTTTATTTTACTTTATTTTATGTCCTGAAATTTAAGAAACGATATAATACAAAGCTTGGCGTGGTTTCGCTATTTGATATACAATCCTTTGAAAGGTTGAAATCGGAGAACTGGAAGTATCCTTAAAAAATATGTTCACTCCGCTAATACATGAGATACAGCATCAAGTTAAAAAACACGTGTCAACTATATTTGTATTACTTACGACATATTAAATATAAAAATATGTATTAAGCTTTCTATATAACTCTAAAACATTTCTTAGGCAAAATATTTGAAAAAAATCTACGACTTATCGATTTTTAACATCGGTCAAGTTAAAACTTTTGTCTTTATATGAATTCTCACGTCTTGTAAAAGTCCCACTTGACCGAGCCAAAAGTCCCGAACAACTATAAAGTATCGAACTTGTACTAGATTTCGTGGAGGAGGATAGCACGTTACCCTTTTTTTCTCATTTTCTATGTTTTTGAAAGTAAATGGGCAAAAAAAGTACGAAGTTTTTACATACGCTAGGGACAGCAAGTAATTTCGGTTTCTTGCGTGATTTTATTTAAATTCATTTGAAGCTAAGCATAAAGTAACAATAGATACTAAAAAAATCTTTTTAAGAAGTTAACAAAATTATTATGAAAATTTCAGCAAAACACATATAATTCCACTCTAAAATCTACTTGAATGTAATGTACGTCTATTGAAATTTAAAATATTTTTATTTTAATAGAATACAACTAAGCAAGCAAAAAAATATTAAAACGTAAATACAATATAGAAATCTTTATACAAGTGAATTATGAAATAAAACATGCCAATCGCAAATATTATTTTTAAATGGTAAAGTACCAGCAGTAACTTCAAAATCTAGAATATGTCCAAAATTTAACATTATACATTTCCCTTGCGATTAGAACTCCCGTCCATCTCAGACTAGACACAAAAAGAATCAAAATCCACATAAAAACTTTCCAGGTAAGGCCGAATATAAAACAACCACAGTCTAAACCGAAAGTGTCACTATATTTGGTAAGTTCTAAGTCGTTTGCAAAACTCCGACACTGCTGAAGTCTCGCGAGAACGATTCTTGCCCAGTCTTGCCTTCCCTGACTATAGTTGGTAACGTGTTCCAATCTTTTAATATAATGCTAACGTAGATTTTGCATACGGAACGCTGGAATGATGAGACAGTTAGATCCCTATAAATATATATTATAATAAATTATAATTATATAATATATATATATATATATATATATATATATATATATATATATATATATATATATATACATATATATATATATATATATATATATATATATATATATATATATATATATATATATATATATATATATATATATATATATATATATATATATATATATATATATAAGTGACCGTTGTGGCGCAGCATCTGATTGTAAGCGCGATAAGGGCTTTTGTATTATGATTTTTAGTCACAAGCTTATTAAATAATCTGATTTAAACGTTTAGATACTGATAAATCCCTATATTAGTATTAAAATAATAATATATTATATTTACTTGCTTAGATAATACAATGTGGGTAGTCAGATTTAGCCACTCCACACGTATATTTGATGAAAATGAATTAACAGAGTGTCTTGACACTAAAGTCTCTGCTTTCTCTGCACTTCACTATAAATTTAGAACAATATTTTATTTCATCTTAAATCTCCTACATATTAGCATGTTAAACAGAGACAACATATACATTTAACAGAAAACAGTACACAAAACAAAATTGTCATTTATAATACAATAACCGTAAAGCTTTTATGAAATTCCACTTAAATTATAGCAAATCATTAATATACAAATTAACATTAACGAATCTAAGTCATAATAACTATTGAAACGTTTCACGTATTTTAGTCTACAAATGATATGTAAACAATATTAGCGTATTAATCAGATGGTATTGGCATAATAGATATTGCGTCAATCAATTTTGATGCCTAATTGTGCCATGTTTGGCTCATTTTACCGTGAAGCTTTTGTTATAACGAAATTTTGTTTGTACATACCATACACACATTTCAGCTTCCAGTTGTATAAACCTAATATTTAATATGCTATCCTAATGTTCCTAATGCATAATTTAACTACGGCATTAGAAGTGCATTTCAATTGGTCTGAAATGTTTTTAAAGGTACATTTATATTTATTATTATGATATCGCTCGTGTATATATACATACAAAAACATATGTTTAGTATACTTTTAGACATATTGCTATTCTAAGGGTAGAAGAAGAAAGGGAGAAAAGAGAACAAATTTTAGATGATAAAGATTACAAATGTGATGAAATTATGTCAATAGGATATGTTGCTTGCAAATTACAGTGTCAATTTATGACATTACACAGAAACTGTGTCAGAATACATTCAAAACAGATTTTTCTGGTTTTTTCTAGTTTCTAACAGTTTATAAATAATGATACTACTTGTAATAGTAACTTCTACATACGGCTTCGCCTCCGATAAATTGGGTAACAGGTAAATTGGGTAACATTGAAATATATATATATATATATATATATATATATAATATATATATATATATATATATATATATATATATATATATATATATATATATATATATATATATATATATATATATATATATATATATATATATATATATATATATATATATATATATATATATATATATATAATATATATATATATATATATATATATATATATATATATATATATATATATATATATATATATATATATATATGTATATATATATATATATATACATATATATATATATATATATATATATACATATATATATATATATATATATATATATATATATATATATATATATATATATATATATATATATATATATATATATATATATATATATATATATATATATATATATATATATATATATATATATATATATATATATATTGTTTATTCCTATTTGTGCCGCCCCCTGCGATGACCCCCGCGCGGGTTGTCGTCAAAGTCTTGTGCCAACTCCCGGCGCGAGCGGTCAGTAGTAGTTGTCGAGAAGTAGTAAAGGGGCACGTGAGACGGCCGACGCGAGCGCACGTCCTTCCTGAATCTAATATTAATTAGCGGTGTGATTTTCCCTCAGCCTTATTTGATTTCCCTTTTGTGTATTCCCTCTTGATATTGAACCTGACAAAGACAAACCTACAAAAGATAATAGTGCAAGTAACCCCTAGTGAAGAAGACTCAAGTGAAACATTCCATGCCGGCCGGGAACAATCAGTGTTTGTGTTGTGA
Source organism: Dione vanillae (assembly GCA_037178615.1). Classification (NCBI taxonomy): domain Eukaryota; kingdom Metazoa; phylum Arthropoda; class Insecta; order Lepidoptera; family Nymphalidae; genus Dione; species Dione vanillae. Next base: position 729,318 of record JAZFAU010000033.1, read on the forward strand.
ATCATGAAGATAAGGTACTGTACAATTTCTATTATCCTAAAACCGACTATAAAGTAAATAATTAATAAATAACCTCCCCCTCAGCACGCTTCCACAAATGCGGCACACCCTACCCTATATTATTCAATATACATTTTCTGTAGCAGGGCGTGGTTTCACTATATACATTTTTTGGTAGCAGAACGCAGTTCATTATATTCATTATATACTACTATATACATTTTCTGGTAGCAGAGCGTGGTTTTCATCCCTCTGGGCCCCCTTAATTATAGCGTGGTTTTCATCCCTCTGGGCCCCCTTAATTATAGCGTGGTTTTCATCCCTCTGAGCCCCCCTTAATTATAGCGTGGTTTAATCACTCTGAGTCCCCCTGATTATAGCGTAGTTTCATGCCCCTGAGTCCCTTTGATTACAGTGTTATTTTCCCGTTTTGGTATTTTGGCTCTTAATTTGGTACCTAACGCATAATTACAATATAATTTGATTTCCTAACCTTTTAAAACGTGTTCGCATCGAGTTGTTTAAAAAATAATATTATATGAAATTTTTATACATATAATATTGAATATATAATTGTGTAGGGTGAATGTATAATGTGTAAAATATATAAATAAATATTGAATATAATTTTATATATTAAATATAAAATATAATAAATACACATAATATGGTTACATATATTTTATAATATTACGCCTATACGTTATTACCTATCCCGTTTTAAATTATAATTGAAGTTAGTTAAAATATTTTAATATAATTTCCTTAAAAAACTAACTTACTTTAAAATATTATCCCTACACTTTTATTGTTACCCTTTTTCCTTTTATTTTTATTTAAATGAAGTTTAAGCCTTAATTGTAGTCATATTATATATCATAGTATTTTATTATATTGCGATATAGTAGATTGCCGACTCGACGCGTAACTGGTTTCTTATCTCGCCAGATGTTGTGGATTCATTGTTTATTACGAGTTTATTATTTTTTTAATATTTAGTTGAGTTATTTGTTTACTTGATTTCTGATTTCGCCAGTTGGTAGTGGGTTCATTGTTTATTACGAGTTTATTATTTTTTTTAATATTTTAGTTGAGTTATTTGTTTACTTGATTTCTGATCTCGCCCGTTGGTAGTGGGTTCATTGTTTATTACGCGTTTATTAATTTTTAATATTTTAGTTCAGTTATTAGTTTACTTGATAATTTAAAATGGCTACTCATGATGAAACAGTAAAATGTTCCTTATATACGGAAAGCGCAGAATATAGAAAAAATATAGGTGTGGTACGCTTTGTTTCCGATTGGATTGCCGATACCTCGGAACTTCTTGGCACTTCTGAAATACCTAGATTATTAGTTAGGTTCAAGGATTTAGATTCTCATTGTAATTTATTTGTAAACGCGTCCTCAGTGCTCCTGGGTGGGTTAGACCCGGCTATCGATTACCAAGAAATTAGTTATGTAAAAAAAGAAGTGCGTTTAGTAAATAAGAAAATAGACGACCTCCGGGTGCGTGAGTTAGAGTTGTGCCCACCTGCTCCCGTAGTTGATCCTGTCATGGCCAGTACACCCGTAAGAATGAGTAGTAGAAATATTACTGAGCGAACTCCTTATAATAGATTACCTGATTTACCTATCCCTAAGTTTGATGGACGTCCTGATTCCTGGATAAGTTTTATTGACCAGTTTGACAGTGTAGTAGATTCCCAACACCATTTGACCTCCACAATGAAATTGCAGTACTTAGTTGGATCCTTAGCAGATGAACCTAAGCGGTTGTTGCTACATTTAAAAATTGAAGAAGGCAACTATGAAGTTGCTCGTGAGTTGTTGAAACAGCGGTATCACAATACACGGGTTCTTGCTGATACCTACATAACCCAGATACTTACCCTGCCGGAGATTTCGAATAAATTTACAGGTTTGCGCGCGGCCTTTTTGAACCCCTTGTTAACTGCCCATCGCTGTTTAGAACGTTTAGAGTTACCCGTCTCCTCATGGTCTTATATGTTAGTACATATATGTTTGACTAAGCTTCCCTCTGATTTGAAATCCCGTTTTGAGCGTTGTTATGGCGGTGACGCTGATGAATTACCTACCTTTAAAAATCTTACTACCTTTTTGGAAGACGAATGTCGTCACCATGACAACGTTGGCAACACCTCCCTTGTAGATTCTAACCTGACGAAATTTAAAAGTACTGTACCTAAACATACTTACTTTGCGGCTCCTCCCTCCCCTATATTAAACAATAGACAAAAAATGTTACCTGTAATAAATAATAGTAAAAAATGTTACCTGTGTGCTTCCTCTTCCCATTACCTCCGTGAATGCCCCAAATTTAGAGCTATGAATCCTAGAGATAGATCGGGATTTGTAAAACATTCCCGGTTATGTTATAGGTGTTTGGACAAACATTCAATTCTTATGTGCAAGCGGGACTACAAATGTTCAACCTGCGGTCGCTCATCCCATCACACTATGCTATGTTTTAATGATTCCCGTAACCCAATGTATCCCACCTCATCCAATCGCAATTATAATTATAATTCCAAATTTAATAAACGCAATTATCCGCGTACCTGTCCTGCTTCTACCCGCGGTCCCCATATGGGCGGGGGCCAGCATAAGAAATATTCCCCTTCGCAACTCCAGCGCTCCCCCCAACGACATTCCCAGAGAGCTTCTCCCCCCAGAGAAAATGCTCCGCCCCAACCTAGACAGGTTGAACATAATATAAGATATCGTGATAATTCCTATAATAGAGAAGATAGACCCACATAGCTAGATACTTGTATTACTCCCCCTTCCCGTTGCCTGAATATCTCACCCAATTCCCTTATATTATTGCCTACTGTTAAATTACACGTTAAAACTGCTAGTGGCTATTTTATTGAAGCGCGTGCCTTATGTGATACCGGTGCCCAGGGTTGCCTCATTACAACCGATCTTGTTGTTAATTACCTCAATTTGACCATCTCCCCCTCCTGTGCCCCTGTACGTGGCATAGGTAATATTCCTTTAGTGGTTTCCCGTGGTTCTATTTCCCTGTGTTTTAAACCTTTGTATAATTCCTTCCCTGAGGTGTCAACCTCTGCTATGGTTATAGATGTGATTGCCGGTACGCATCCTGAGTTTGAGTTCCCTGAGTCTGTGTTTTTTCCTAGTAGTGATTTTTCCCTTGCTGACCCTACCTATAATAAGCCTGGCCCGATAGATATACTATTGGGTGCTGACGTGTTCGGCGCGCTTTTATTACAAAATAAAATATTTAACTTTAACGGCCTTACTGCTTTATCTACAATTTTTGGTTATATTGTTTGCGGTCCAGTCGCTGCCGATTATGGTGAATTAGAGCCCCCCATGACTGGAATATCCTTACCCGTCTCATCGAGAAATTCTGGAAGGTTGAAGAGACCCCTTCAACCATGATTGCTAACCCCTTAGATAACGATGGTGAGATTTATAAATAAAACCCGAAACTTACCCGTTGAGCTATCTGTATCCTTATCGCGTTAGCGCGTAGCGTTTCCTTGCGGTCTTCCCTTAGACGACTCTCACTCTTTCTTGACAAAGAAGGAATCATCAGAGTCGGTGGTCGTTTATGAAACTCCTTTAATATTCGAGGAATTAACTACGATTTTTGATAAAATTGAAGCGGTATTAAATTCCCAGCCGTTATGTCCCTTATCTAATGACCCTAACGATCTAGAAGTTTTGACGCTTGGTAATTTTTTGATTGGCCAACCTCTTAGTGCTTTGCCGGAGTATCCCTATAACAATGTAAAAATTAATCGTTTAACCCGTTTTCAAGTAGTGCAACAGATAACTCAACATTTTTGGTCGCGGTGGCAGTTAGAGTACCTATACACTCTGCATACTAGGCAGAAGTGGACTGATCCAGTGAATCCTCCAACAGTAGGCGAGCTAGTCCTCATAAAAGATGATAATTTACCCCCTTTACAGTGGCGACGTGGTCGCATTTCCCAAATTTATCCTGGTAAAGATAGTGTTGCGCGTGTGGTCGATGTTAAGACATCGACAGGTATCCTAAAGAGAGCCTTAACAAAATTAGTTCGTCTACCTATTAGTTAGCTACTCCCATTTTCTCGTAAACATTAGATGTTTAGGGCGGGGGCTATGTTTATTCCTATTTGTGCCGCCCCCTGCGATGACCCCCGCGCGGGTTGTCGTCAAAGTCTTGTGCCAACTCCCGGCGCGAGCGGTCAGTAGTAGTTGTCGAGAAGTAGTAAAGGGGGCACGTGAGACGGCCGACGCGAGCGCACGTCCTTCCTGAATCTAATATTAATTAGCGGTGTGATTTTCCCTCAGCCTTATTTGATTTCTCTTTTGTGTATTCCCTCTTGATATTGAACCTGACAAAGACAAACCTACAAAAGATAATAGTGCAAGTAACCCCTAGTGAAGAAGACTCAAGTGAAACATTCCATGCCGGCCGGGAACAATCAGTGTTTGTGTTGTGAATCATGAAGATAAGGTACTGTACAATTTCTATTATCCTAAAACCGACTATAAAGTAAATAATTAATAAATAACCTCCCCCTCAGCACGCTTCCACAAATGCGGCACACCCTACCCTATATTATTCAATATACATTTTCTGTAGCAGGGCGTGGTTTCACTATATACATTTTTGGTAGCAGAACGCAGTTCATTATATTCATTATATACTACTATATACATATATATATATATATATATATATATATATATATATATATATATATATATATATATATATATATATATATATATATATATATATATATATATATATATATATATATATATATATATATATATATATATATATATATATATATATATATATATATATATATATATATATATATATATATATATATATATATATATATATATATATATATATATATATATATATATATATATATATATATATATATATATATATATATATATATATATATATATATATATATATATATATATATATATATATATATATATATATATATATATATATATATATATATATATATATATATATATATATATATATATATATATATATATATATATATATATATATATATATATATATATATATATATATATATATATATATATATATATATATATATATATATATATATATATATATATATATATATATATATATATATATATATATATATATATATATATATATATATATATATATATATAATATATATATATATATATATATATATATATATATATATATATATATATATATATATATATATATATATATATATATATATATATATATATATATATATATATATATATATATATATATATATATATATATATATATATATATATATATATATATATATATATATATATATATATATATATATATATATATATATATATATATATATATATATATATATATACAAGTGACCGTTGTGGCGCAGCATCTGATTGTAAGCGCGACGAATTGTGTGTTCACTGTTTAACATGCTAATATGTAGGAGATTGAAGATGAAATAAAATATTGTTCTAAATTTGTAGTGAAGTGCAGAGAAAGCAGAGACTTTAGTGTCAAGACACTCTGTTAATTCATTGTCATCAAATATACGTGTGGAGTGGCTAAATCTGACTACCCACATTGTATTATCTAAGCAAGTAAATATAATATATTATTATTTTAATACTAATATAGGGATTTATCAGTATCTAAACGTTTAAATCAGATTATTTAATAAGCTTGTGACTAAAAATCATAATACAAAAGCCCTTATCTTCTGTATTTTAATATAAAATGTGAAATTACATTTTGTAAAATCTCATAAATACTGAAGCCACAAAAAACGTGGTCGTGTTTCGTCGCCGTGGCTTATAATTAAGATAGCTATTTAATCAAAAGTTAGATAAAGCTAACTTCACGTAATAACATTGCAAGTATGAAGATGACATTGCAGACAATTAATGGTGCAGGTTGCATATTACGTTTTGTAGTTTGTGTCAGTATTTTAGAGGTACACACACACACACAGATATATATATATATATATATATATATATATATATATATATATATATATATATATATATATATATATATATATATATATATATATATATATATATATATATATATATATATATATATATATATATATATATATATATATATATATATATATATATATATATATATATATATATATATATATATCCGAGTAGCCATAAAAAGGTGGTTTATATGTAATAAAATAATCTGTGTCAGGGATGTCACACTGTCATCATGGACGACAACCTAGGTGGTATCTAAAAAATTTGGCTTCTACTGCTGTATTTAAAATTTAGTCCAAGTTAAATTAGTGGAACCCACAAACTAGGTTCGATTTCCAGTCGCTCTGGGCTTCGCAGGCCTTTTACAGGCAGATGCTGCACCACGACTGTCTTCTTATAACCTTTATTTTCACTAATTCCAATATACCAAAAAGTCAATAGGAAATCATATCTCCATTGCGCCGTTAGCTAACCACAAAACGTATTACGCTCGTTTTTGTCTTCATTTAGACTGACCATCCCAACTTAAATAGCCACATATGCCTTTAGCTACCATCCAGTTTCGCATTACAGTTTGTTAGATACATTCTCACGTGTGCAGAGCAATTTATTTTAATTTAAAGTTCCTCTTGCCTTCTAACTACACGACGTTCATGATGCAGAGGTAGGGTTTTGGTAAAAAGTTGACGGTGTTTTGTTTTTAGTATATATTTGTGATTTTACAGGTCTAATTTTAGAGTTAGTGATAAATCTCAGTGTACTTACTGCTATTTGTTTGTAAATTTTAATTTAGTTAAAGAGTTAAATTTTCTTATTGTTATATTTATTAGTAAATTTTGGTTTAGTTAAAGAATAACATTATTATTAATGTTATGGTGGAAGAAGGTCACTTGAAAAGCATATGATTAGGCTAATGACAGTGGATGAGGCGAAAAAGGTATGCAGGGACAGTGTTTGGTGCTCCTTTCTCTCTGATTAATAAAGAGATAAAGCGTGAAGCTCTGTATGTATACGTAATAAATAACATTTTTAATCTCTGCTATTAAATAGTCAGATAGGAGATTTTTTAAAATAAGATAGTGATATTGATAATTTTAAATATTTTTTACATTTTTATTATCGTAGTCCAAAAAGAGCAAGAGCAAGAGCTTCTGATAAGACATACATCGATTGCTGTTTGAAATAATATTTTTACTATCCAAATCTAGTATATATATATTTTTTGTAGCTTTACGCTTTATCCCGCACATAGCAGGGTAGGCAGAGGGAACTGCAGGAACCATACAAACCTAGTATTAAGACACTCCGTTACTTAGTCTCTGGTTTCCCCCTCCCCGCTTTCCGCCTTTTTTTGAGGCGTTGCGTGTTGAGTGGCGGAACTCATTGCCGCGCTTTGCCTAGTTGCCAGAGCGAAGAATATGGAAATAGAAAAATCCATCTTCCTCGAGTGGGAATCGAACCCAGAAACCGTCGCGTTAAAGGCAGACGTTGCGCCTCTAGGCCACAAGGGTCCTCTTGTCTGGTATATAAGTCCCCGGTTTCCCCCTCCCCGATTTCCGCCTTTTTTTGAGGCGTTGCGTGTTGAGTGGCGGAACTCATTGCCGCGCTTTGCCTAGTTGCCAGAGCGAAGAATATGGAAACAGAAAAATCCATCTTCCTCGAGTGGGAATCGAACCCAGAAACCGTCGCGTTAAAGGCAGACGTTGCGCCTCTACGCCACAGGGTCCTCTTGTCTGGTATATAAAACAAATAATGTCACGAAATGTTTTGAATTTCAGCAGAAAGCGAAGAACAGAGTATCTTAGCACTACTTTCTCTCTCCGTCTCAATAGATATCTTCTTTTAGAAAAGAAAAGAATAAAATTTTAAAGTAAATTTCCTATTAAAAAAAACAATATTGTTAGGTAACCAATAAGAATCCAGTTAAAGTGGTTAGGCGCGTCCAAATCACGTTTGAGTATTACCAACTTAGTAAAATTGGGGCGGTTCGTTTAGCTGTTTAGGTCGCCGGAAACGATAGTTGAGGTTTTGTGTTGCGAAATTAGGTGAAAAAAAGTTCCCCTTTCCTGTGGCTTTTAGTTCAGGTTGGTCTGATTGTGGATTTTGCGAACTATTTAGGCGATGTTTTAATTAATGCTTGGTATTCGGTATGCTTTGTGAGGCATTTTAGTTTTAGGATAAGTTAATAAAGTCGTTTTTGTAAGTAAATTATATTTGGTTAAAGGAATTAAATTAGTGTGAGCAAAGGGTTTTTCATGTACACGCATTTAGCAGGGAAGGCAGAGTGAGAGAACTTAGTGTTGAGACACTCCGTTTTCTTTTATAATTATAAGGCGTGGGATGGTTTCTATTTATTTTTTGTAGTTCTTTTTTCGAAAGTGTAATCAAAGTCAAACTAGCGTATTTATAGTACTTCAAGCAGTTTTTGAGTGAAATAAATCCTGATTATCATATGAATTTTATGTGACTTGTGATATTGAGTCATCACTTTACTGAATATCCCGAATTTGGACGGAAAATTAAGCAAGGAGTGTCTCGTAGGCTGTATTTAGCTAACCTGCTATGCGGGATTCAGGCTGATGCCAAATGTAAGCAAATTGAAATATTTGATCTTTACTCGAGCCGGTTGTCAAGTATCCACACGAGCTTAGCGCTCGAAGTAGAAATAGTTTTCAAACTTACCCAGTACCAGCTAACTTCGATTAGGAAGTTAGTCTGCGTTTCACCAAATACACTGAGCTACTGTCAATATTTACTTGAACTAAATAAATTATCGTTAAATTATGTTTCTGAATGCATTACTTTGTTGTATTTATTTTCAATTGCTAACTTTGTTTTAGGTAAGTAAAAAAATCACTCCGCTCCTCGCTTTTGCTTGCAGCTTCAACTCTAAATTTTATCTATAGATTCTTCAAGGTTTAATTAAAATAAAAAATAATAACAATGTACAGTAAATATTTTTATGATTTTTTTAAAGTGTTAATCCACACGGAGGATAGAAAAAATACTTAAAGAAAACATATCAAAATTTGAACATAGCGGGACTCGAACCTGCGCCCGTGTAAGGCGCACGGTTCGCAAGAGGACGCGGGTTCGAGTCCACTGTGCTCAAATTTTTATGTTTTCTTTTAGTTTTTTTTTTAGCTTTACGCTTTTATCCCACACATGGCAGGGTAGGCAGAGGGAACTGCAGGAACCATACGAAACTAGTGTTAAGACACTCCGTTACTTAGTCCCTGCTTACATCGTCCCCGCTTTCCGCCGTTTTCGAGGCATTGCGTGTTGAGTGGCGGAACTCAACGCCGAAAGTAATGCACAATAAACACAACACACTGTTACTTACCTTGGTTATTTGATTGTTATAAATGAAGCCCAAAAACACCCATATTTTAACTCTTTTAAAGTGTTTACAAGGATAAAAACCATTTATATGAAAAATATATTAAAAGAATGCGTTTTTTACATTTGGCATGATGCTATACTAATAAATAGCACATAATACATGATGTATGCCACTTAAAATTTGTAAAAATATTTATTAAATAGAATTTTGTCTTTGCGAGATAATAATACTTACAACGTAACTTAGGTATAGAAAAATTTTAAAATTTGTCTAATGCTCTATATAATAACATAAATAAGTTTTAACATAATGTAAGAATTTCTAAGTAACTCGATTAGAACTTACAACTTAGTGGTCAGTGGACTTAGATAGTATCCAAAAGAAATGGGTTCAAATTCGCTCAAATTTGTTTACATTTTCTAAAATATATCCAAAAAAAGTCATATATCATTCAACAAACATCTAAAGATTTATTTACGTAACTAATTTATTATTTTTATTTTTGTTTCAGGTAAGTGCAGTGTATATATATGTATGCTGTTGTTAAAGACAATTTAATAATATTTCCTGTATAGCGCGTAAGTAGATATTAAAAGCCTGGTGTTAAAATATTATATTCTCCACTTGTAAAGACATCAAAAGGCGAAAATTGGTGCGCTTTTTCTATATAAAAGAACTAGAAAACCAAAATTAGTCATTTTCCTTCTGGGAATCAAACCCACAACTTGTCCTCAGACATACCTCGACTGTCTTAAAATTGAACACAAAACGTATAGAATATAAAAATATACATTATACTGTGTTTTTCATGAATATTTCACGAACATTTTCATAAACCTATATGTTTACCATAATAATTTTTCATCCCATAGCTGTTTTAGCGTCGGCCATTTGCAAGGCATTTTGTAAAGCAACATTAGCTCTAAGTGAAGATCGTTAAAACTCAAAAGTAGTTTAGTCCATTAGCTTGAAAGTCTGGGCTGTCGTCGAAATCTTTATGCAATATGCAGTACTTTAAAACAACTGAGATCTTTAGGTACAACTATTTAATCTGTTATAATTTCTTTTATGCGTAATTAAAATATTATTTAAGGTCTCTTTCTATATACTTCTTTACATATCAATATATTTATAAATTAATAAACACTTCCTTCACGCCTATACAGCAATGTATACGACAGTTGATGTTACAATTAGTGTTATAACACTCCGTCACAACCTTTCCGTGAACTTACGAACAACTTGAATTATGTAAAATTTAAATATTTTACATTTCACTATTATTATGAGTTTTAATCGAAACTAGCAACAATTTGAGTGACAACTGCTTTTAAAGATTTTAATTATGTCAGTATATTAATATTCTAATTTAACTAACAGTGTTTAACTCTCTGATGGTGGTGGGTTCAATATCAAAAGAGGTATACGATATATTAACATTCTCACAAAATCAGCTCATAGCACTAGGCAGAGAGAACCGTGGGAACCTTGTGTTTAGATCCTTCGTTCACCGCTTTTCGCCTTTTTGAGACATTCCTTTGCCTAATTGCCAGAGCGAAGACAATGGTAATGAAAAATGCATCTTCCCCGAGTTGGAATCGAACCCACATACCGTCCCGTTTACATGCAGATACTGCGCCTCCACGCTAGGTTTTGACACTCTACTATACTCGTAATAAAATCCCAATCCACTGGAAGCAGTACAAGTATAAAGAATTTCTTTAAACTCAATGTATCTTTTGAAGGGAAGTTTTTGTTCGTATACACAAATTAGATCTGAAATCTCGTAATACAATTACATAGATTTCTCGTTTTCCTTTATAAAATTTTCGCTGCATACCATGTTGATTTTATTGTATTGAAAATTATTCTACTAATGTAAATAGCTTAGACGCCATCGGTTGAAAAATGATTAACTGAACACATTTGTTGTAGGTTCGATAATAATTATTTAATTAAAAGGCAAAAACAAGACTAATACTACGCAACCGGTTGTCAATTAACTTCTAGGATATATCTTATAATTATAGTCATAGCTGGAAAGCTAAAATTTGCACAAATTATGTATTTTTGTTGCCGCTATATTAACTTAAAAAACATATAAGTAGGAACTCTCGGTACGCATGTAGATTGACTTGATCGATATTTTAATATTATTCGTAGCTAGTATAGTGGGTTACATTAGAATTATAAGAGCGATGTAATATAGAAACATAACCTTCTCCGATAGTCAAAATAGAACATTAAAAGATTTTTTCTATTTAAATTGATAGTTTATGAGGTTAACGTATACATGCAAATAGTTTTGTAAGGGTTATTCTGTTAGACTTGACTCTTTTCCTATATGGTAAATGCGAATATAAGGCAGAATATTTAATACAAAAATTATAAGGTCATTTTAATTTTATATTAATTTCATTTTAATTTTATTTTTATACTCACCACCTATTTAAAAGCTTTTTATTGTTCTTGAAAGGCAAGATTTTGTGCACACCGTAACTTCACGTATTATATCGAAAATGAATCATATTTTTGACACATAGGACAGTTGACCTTGTGTCAAAACATTCCGTTCTCCAATATTTGCTTATCATAAATACATGAACATTGATTAGCAAAATTATTTAGAATATATATATATATATATATATATATATATATATATATATATATATATATATATATATATATATATATATATATATATATATATAATATATATATATATATATATATATATATATATATATATATATATATATATATATATATATATATATATATATATATATATATATATATATATATATATATATATATATAATATATATATATATATATATATATATATATATATATATATATATATATATATATATATATATATATATATATATATATATATATATATATATATATATATATATATATATATATATATATATATATATATATATATATATATATATATATATATATATATATATATATATATATATATATATATATATATATATATATATATATATATATATATATATATATATATATATATATATATATATATATAATAATTACTTCAAGTAGAAATCGACCCAATTACTATTTACTTTAAACAATGACTTACTACGTCACGACCGAGTCTATTATATTAGAACATTTGAATAAATAATATGTTTTGGAGCAACAGCACAGTGTGTGAGTGTAAACACAACTTTCGTACATTCGATTCCCTCTCGGAGAAATAATTATTTCATTTTGTCTCTCTAGTAAGTAAAAGCGCGGCGTTGAGTTCCGCCACTCAAAGCAATGTCACAGAACATGGTAGAAGAACTTTCCACCATATTCTGTGACATTCTTTGAGTGTTCTTTCTATTTTGCTATATACGAAAAATATCGTATAAGCAGTTATTTTTTTATTTTATACCCCATTCTTATAGAACAAAAGGGGATATTTCAACTATATAAAGTGGAGAGAACGGAGTGTTTTAACACTAAATATTCTGTACTTACTCTACAGTATAAAAAAAATTAAATTTAAATAAAAAATAAAGTAATTTATGTTAAAATAAGTATATGTATTACGATCTAACGAACACAGCTGAGGTGTCCGAGTGGTTAAGGAGTTGGACTTGAAATCCAATGGGTTCTACCCGCGCAGGTTCGAATCCTGTCCTCAGCGGCTTTTTTTTATTTTTTGACCAAAAATATTGTTTTATTTTTTATAGTTTTTTTCACATAGCATTGTTATATACAGGTGCTTGATTTAATATTTTTTAACTTTTCTTTGTGTTACGACAGCTTTTTTTATTATATAATTTCTATTATATAGAAAAATTGAAGTATCTTTGCGGCGCAGAGTTGCAGTCTGCCTGTAAATGCGACGGTGTGTGGGTTCGATTGGAGATCGAACCAAAATTTGGGAAGGATGGATTATTTTATTTCAATTTTCTTCACTGTGGGTACTAGGCAAGCGCGGCGTTGAATTCCTCTACTTAACACGCAATACCTTAAAAGGCGAAAAGCAGGGAACGGAGTGTCTTAACACTAGATTCCCAAGGTTTCTTTGGTTTCTCTGCCTACCCAGCTATAATAAAAATAAAGCGTGTAGCTAAAAAGGGATGTTAAGTGCGATACAGATAACCATCACATTTTGCACAGTGATATCTTATCTGACTGTAAGCACGACAGCTGTTAAAATTTTAAAATTTAAATTATTTTTAGGGCAAAATTCAAATAAAGTGAATTAACTTCCTCTTTCCTTTTCTCTGCTTGGACATTAAAAAAAATATACTCCATTTACTCTAAAAGCTACTAGCTTTAACAAAACAGTCAGTGGCTTTCAGAGATGTGTGCTCCTGAGACGATAAATTTATTTGTCGTTCCGTTTGCACACGAAACTTTGCTTGTTCTATTGTGTACGTTTTAACTCTGAAAAGGGTAAGTTTGAGCTTCACAACAACGTGTTTAGGTAATCTCAGTGTTATTTATTGCCGAAAAATTGCCAAAGTTCTTCGTTTAATCTATTTTTATAAAGATTTAATATTTTATAACTAAGTTTAAAGTCATTAATCTGTTGCAAAATGTCCACTAAAAGCTATGACTTTAGAAATATTTTAATCCGTCTATTTAAACTTTAGAGTATAGATGGTCTATTTTCTTTTCACGTTAAAAATGAAAAAAAAAAGTATGAAGAAATTTTATAAATTGACATATCTATATTTTTAACATTTTATAAAATATTTAAACAGGTGTTCGCCTCATGTTTTTTTTCAATAGTAAACAAGATGTAATTGCACAAATGATGAATTTTAGTACAAAATATTATAGCAACATCTAATATAGCATTGTTACTATACCATATGGATCATGAACCAATGGTACCACGGAACATTTGGACTCTTGACTGTAGTTGTCCCACCGTGGTTGTCTGTTTGATTCTGAGATCGTATGGCTTAGTGGTCGGTGCGTTTAGAAGAGCCAAGAGACGCCGGTTCTAATTTCATTTCAATATTTTATAAGATGTAGAAATTAGTCATTTCCATACAGAGTGTACTGTAGCAATAGGATTCCTAATAGTTTAAAAATTCATTGGAAATTTATTCCACGCAATAAATTATGAATATATCTTTATACCTTGAATTTAAATGATTATGCATATATGACTGAATAAAGGAATATTAACAAAATTCTGGATTAAAATTATTTCAATAAAATAAAATTTAAATATTTTATATTATTTATTCCATACTAATAAGATAGTAGTTTTTATTTGAAATTAAAAATGTTTTGCGAAATTTTGTACATTACAAGGAATATATCGCCACTTGAACTACGAGATATAATAATTTTGACACTATACTTGGGCCACTGACCACGCAATGTCTCGAAAGACGGAGAGCGGGGAACAGAGTGTCTTAACACTAAATTTCCATCGTTCCTGCGAAAAAGACTTAAAATAGTCTATAAGATTTTTTACACAAAAGAAAATTAATTTCAAATCGAATAATCTATAATTACAAAAGCAACCCATTGTGTAATTTACCACTCAAACATCTTAAAATACAGCAACAATAGAAATATACTGTGACAAATAGCTTGTGGGGCAATTCAGTTCAAGAAAATACAATACGGTCTACTATTGAAGTATTTCAAGTTCTTGAAGTTGTTTTTTTTTCTTGCATTTTTAAAGAGCTTTCAATGTTTATTGATTTTGTATTTCCTTTTAGAAGTTCGCTATTGCTTTTGAGTCACTTAATTAGTTTTAAACGTACTACATTTCTAAATTAAATTGGGATTACAGTTGTATATATATATATATATATATATATATATATATATATATATATATATATATATATATATATATATATATATATATATATATATATATATATATATATATATATATATATATATATATATATATATATATATATATATATATATATATATATATATATATATATATATATATATATATATATATATATATATATATATATATATATATATATATATATATATATATATATATATATATATATATATGTGTGTGTGTTTGTGTGTGTGTTTGATTGAATTTAAATACCACTCAGTTCTATGCGTTCTTTTTAAATTATAATGAATGCCAGTTTCATTGGCTATAGATAAGGTTTTAGATAGTAAGCTAGTAGTTAATGTTATCTACCAGATAAAATAAACCTTTATCTGCTAAATACTTCCGTCTGAGATTGGTGAAACCAAAATTTTGTTGTGTATGTGCTGACAAGGACAGAAGGACCGTATTCTCTGTCTATTTTTTTACAGCATATGCCAAACGAAAACCTAAAACTATATTGAACACTTTAAAAATTATAAATAAAATAAATACTATATTTACGAATCTCTCAGAACTTCATAAATGTTTAAATTTTGATTTTTGGCCAACATCTATCCCTAATTATGATCTTTCTTGGCCACAATTCAAAACATCTCGTATAATTTTACACTTGAGTATAATAGTAAAACAATGTTTTAACTGTCTGGTACTAAGTGGTAAGCTATGAATAATTTACAGCTTCAGGTATGGACTGAGATTTCAAATGAAGGAGTTGAATTAATATTATCAGGTTTTAGAGTTTATTGTTAACAAAAATTTTGAAATCAAAATATGTGTATATATGCCATCCTGTTTTAAGTTTTATCTTAACATAGTATATGTGTATAACCTCCACTGCTTTTTCTATAAATATTTTATATAATCATTAAAAAAATATTGTTTTTATATTTTATAATGGCATTTATAATTTAATGAGATTTTTAGAATTTTCAAAAAATTATAATATTAAGATTTGTTCCAAGTCCTATTAACCTTTGCATTTTAACCTTAAAATAATCGGAACTATAAATCAATTACTTTTTTCGTTTAAAATCAGTTTTAATGTATATTAGATTATCTTGGTGATTGCTACTTGTTAAAAATATTTTCAGTAGGTAAATTACTTCCTTTTATCTATTTAGAAAATTAAACTTATTATTATTGGCATGGTGAGTAAATGTCTCTCTTAATCAATAAAGATGTCAATACAAGGAAACTGTATCAATAAAACCTTGTATGAATCCACAAAGTAAGTACAGTTCTAGTAAATAACTAATGTAATACCAAATATAATCATCCGCTTTTGTTTTGGTCCAAAATTTCAAGAGCTCTCAACGAGTCCAGGTCCTATAAAAAATAACGAGGCATTCTCAAAGACAAAATGATTACCCGGTCTTCATTTAAATCGGATAATAATGGTAATACTGTGGAGAAGAATATTAATAATTCAGAGTTCAAAGGCAACTTTTGTTTAAACGTTCGTTCCCTTTTATTTTCACGCATTTTTTTTTATTTTTGTAAGATTATATAAAGAGGCAATTGTTATTGTAATCTTCTTAGATATAAGCATTTTTCTACTGAGAATCAAATACGCAACCGTCATGAGCAATTTCTAAAACATGCTACTACAGCGTCTGTAATAAGGAAAATTCAGCAAGAGTTTGTGTATAATAATATTAATAATTCAGTACTTGCGGGGCCACTTTAGCCCCTTTTGTCACTTTCGGCTCAAATAAAAATGTTGGTTGACGTGACAGTAAAGTGTCTTTTAGCTTGATTCATATTGACGGAAGTAGGCGAGTTTCAGCGTTAACTTAGCGCCGTCGCGAAGCGAAGTTTACTGTACTAAGGTTTATAAATAATTTAAAGAGAAATCTTTTCGTAGTAAATGTAAGTAATCTTAGGTTAAGACAATTTAAGTTATGCTAAATATTTTAAACAGTTTTCTCTAATAGGTGATTCAAAAAGTATATACTAATTGAAGATATATATAAATAAGATTGCATATAAAAATATCAAAGATTATAACAAATTAACCATTCATGGATACTATGAAGGTGAAAAAAAGTATCTCTGTTCAAATTAATTATATTTCATTCTATATTTCTTAGCATACTTAACTTGTTACCTTATGTAGTCGTTTCAATTTTGTTACAAATTGATATTTTTTTGGAAATTGTAGTACATTTTTTTGATCACTTTATTTCTTGACATTTTATTAAAATAAAGTAGCTGTTTCATATATATATATATATATATATATATATATATATATATATATATATATATATATATATAGACATATATATATATATATATATATAGACAAAAATAATCATTTAAATAGGCTAGATAGATATAATCGAGTTTTACTTTTACACCCCATTCCTTTTTAAACCTAATTTTTTTCTCAATTTTGGGATATTGTTTGTGGAGTGGCGAGAAATGGAATAATTAATTCACCTTGAGTAATAATCGAACACTATCTACATTTTTATATTCAGAATCTGTGTCGTTGAGCCACTACGGTATTTTGTTGTGATACGAGTATAAAGTGGTTTAAATATAAAAAATATTGTAATAAGGTTCATTTTTATTTCACATTTTGCACATACCTTACCCATCCCATCCAAACCCATGGCCAATAATTTCATTTAGATTCTTATAATATTTTATTTACGTAACAGAATGCGAAAAAATATTCGACATTTATCCTGCGGCTACTGTACACGCTGACGAGGTCTATGAAAGCGAATGAATAATTTATGTATGAAATTATATATCGATGAAACGTGTACGTTTATATTTTTAAATCGATTTATTACTATGTATTTAAATTGAAACTGTGATGGCATCAATGCTTGCATATTTTAGCAGATTTAGTATGTGATAATTTTGAGTTCGATTCTCGGTCTGGTATCAAGGCGAAGCACGGCGTTGCTTTGCTAAGCTCCTTTTGTCTAACCCAGTATATGTGGGATGTAGATTGAAGCTTTTCATTTATCGTAAAGCTTTTATTTAAGCGTGTGTACAACGTGGTTTATTTAAAATTTTTTTTGACGTGACAACGTCTTAAATTAGGTTGTGCGGCTCGGAGTCAAATATGAAAATGGTAACGTAACGATGTGTCAACTGTCACCGAACTATGATCGGTCCGCCGCGCGTATCACTTGACACATGTACAATGTTTTAGTAAACAAAATATATTTTCTATAGTTAAAATTTGTGCAATTTATACTATAATTATTATTCATATCAATAAATATTCTACCGAAAAAAAGACGTTGTCACGTAAAATTTTCGCCCGTAAAACCCACTTTACAGGCAACCATTTTTTTTTATTTCAACACTAACTAAACTACTCTAGTGCCAAAACACTCTGTTTTCCGCATTCTACCCAATTTTGCCCAAAGAGAATGCCTATCGTAACAAAGTAAAATTTATATTAAAAAAAGCCTACATTCTTACAGTTACGGCCTGTAGAAGTTGAAAAGGCAAGCATATTTAATTTTTCAAGCATAGTTTTAGTTAATTAAATCTTGTACAACACTTTGATGTCGCAAAGAACTTTAAACATTTGTTTTAAATTATTTTTATCTGCTTACCTTCTATGAAAATTACGTAAACAATTTTTTTTGAAACTAATTTTAGGACGTACTTAATTTATAGTGTATAATTTACTAAGTACAGTTACTCTTTACTCATGAGGATTAAAACATAGTGCTTTGTAATAAATTATAATCTACTACTATAACCTATATAAAACTGACGCTTTTTATTTTAAGTTTCATATAACATTATTGGAGGGTGACTGTCGTGGCGCAGAGGTGTAAGCGTCTACGTGTAAACGCAACGGTTAAAGAGTTCGATTCCCACACGAGGAAGATAGATTTTTCTATTTCCACTTTCTTCGCTCTGGCAAGGAGGCAAAGTGCGGCGTTGAGTTCCGCCACTCAATGCCTCGAAAAAGGCGGAAAGCGGGGACGGAGAAAGCAGGGACTAAGCAACGGAGTGTCTTACACTAGGTTCGTATGGTCCCTGCAGTTCCCTCTGCCTACCCTGCCATGTGCGAGATAAAGCGTGAAGCTATAAAAAAAATGATAGTTTAGCTGAAGAAATACCATAAGTACCATGACAATTCTTTACAGTTACTTTGTGACTTCTTAGTTGTATATTTTAGGTGGTAAAATTTAATACCACCTTATTATAATAAAGCTTTTTTTTCATTATTAATTATTTTTGGATTTTTTTTGGTTGTTATGGCACAGGGAGCCAGATTAAGACACTCCTGGTACCGTGTCAGGATACGCCATTTAATTTGAGCAGTTATAGGAAAAAACAAAACGCGATAATACAGTGAAATTAAAAAAGTAGTTCCATCCAATTTTGCAGTTCTATAGGGTATACGTTTTCTAACCGAGAAGCATGATACGTTTGAACACGCATTAAGTGGTTAAAAGAGAAGCAATGGAGTGAGCCTCTATTTTGCACTAGTGCCATTAATACTGGCATAGCAATTGAAAGTTTGAGGGCTTTAATGGAAATTTAAGCTTCGGTATACGAAGATGCTTAAATTTTTCTTTTTAATGTTTTTTTAGCTATATAACTATTTTTTTTTTTCAAAACGGCATATCTTGACAATTCATTCCCGCTGTAATACTTAATTAATTACTAATATATATATGGCATATGATTTTTATTTAATAACTTTAAAATGATACATCTACTAAGTTTAACATTCTATACCCAAAATCTTAAACAAATATATAAAAGTCTATAGAAAATAGCTATAAAATTTACACATGAGTATACTGAGGCGAGAATGTTGGGTGAATGTAAATTCTTAACGAACCCCGTTGCGTATCCTAATCGCTCCTTTTTATTATACGACCGATATACTTAAGGTAAATAAATACAGTCCTTTTATTTCTTTTAAATTTTATATTGGAAAAAGGTAGGCTTTTCATCGTCTTTACATTTGCGTGAAACCAATAATGAGAGGTTAAAGAAAATATTCACGTGTTTTCCTCTCGTTTTGAATTAATTCTTATATTGTGTTTTATGCTAATCTCAATGAAAATTCTTTTTAAATATGCTAAGGATAAATACAAATAATAAATTGTATTTTTTTTATGTCTTCACATTTTAGAAGGATTTGCAGGAACTATAGAAACCTAGTGTTAAGACATTCTGCAGCTTAGTCCCTGTGTTCTCCGGTCTTGCTTTCTGCCCTTTTCATGGCATTGTGTGTTGAGTGGCGGAACTCAACGCTGCGCTTTGCCTAGTTTTCAAAACGAAGAAAATGGAAATAGAAAAATTCATCTTCCTGGAGTGGGAAACGAACCCACAAACCGTCGCGTTTACAGGTAAATGCTACGCCTCAGCATCTCTCTTATTTATAATAACAAATATGTTAAAAAAGCGTTTAAGTTGTATATACGTACATAGCTTCATGCCTACTGAGATCGAAGCGATCGGAGTAGTAATATATCTCGCTCGTCTTCGCTTCACCTACGTCTATAGTATCTTTTCTGTACACTATGTCAACCTAGAGCTCCCCCTAACTTTTTCCAGAAAATCCTGCTTCGTATACCATTTTTACTATTTATCATTCTTTCCCTCAAAGTGTCTAAGCCATTTATGCAGTTTAAGTATTTTTCTGTAAAATATTATATTAAGACTATTTTTAACTTTAATAATTATTCTTTTAGTAAAATAATATATTAGAAAGAAATAATCTAATACCTCACACTACGTTCATAAACTAAAACACTTTATTAGTTTTCCACCAAACGAGGGTAAACATGGTTACATGTATATTACTCCCCGAAAAAATATCAAGCACTGATATTTTTTTCTTAAGCACCGTGGTTAAAAAAAGTCATGACTATAAATGACAATAAATCAAAGAACATCAATCAATACAGCGGGGAAAGCCGCAAACGAGTCGCTCACATAACATAATGTATATGTGTATATGTCTATATTTAAACACCTGTACATTAACATTTAACATATTAATACAATTATTTATTCATACAGCTGTTATAAAAGAGCATTAAAGCGGTTAAAACAAATAAATATTTTTTATTTAAATATTTATTCATATTTCGTAAAAGGACATTAAAACAGTAATATATAGCCGGTATTACTTGAAACTGCGCTGCAGCAGATGCGGTGTCGATTAGTCATTGGATTGCATTATACCCATTGTTCTGTTTGCTCAGACCTCGTTTGTCTAATGGATTATAGTAGAAAAATGCATTTTTTTACCGATTTTTTATAGTTTTGTATCTATTTTTTATAAGTACGCCTTAACTTAACTACTAAGTAAAAATCTTCGATGAGATCTTATAAAAATTCGTTATTTTTGCGTTATTTCGCTAAAATCAAATATTTTTAACGATTTTATCAGCAATCGTTATTAAAATTAGGTTACAGTGTAAAGTGGCTAACTGTGGGCAAGGTTACTTTCCTCCTATACATAAAAAGTCAAAATAAATTCTATATATATTTTAATCCAGAATATTGGGATGAACATTTAATCTAAACTTACTAACATAAACATTACAAACACAACACAACTGAGAGTAATCTTCGTTTTATGGGGTCCCTACTTAAGCTGTCCCTGAGTTCAAGTAAGGGTAAGTATCATTTATAAGTACAATGAATATACCTATATAGCACAGCTAAATCTAAATCTAATTGATCTTTAACAAAAGTAATTAAGCTTTAATTAAATATGAGTAACGTTAACATAAAATAAACGATAAAAAATTTCTAAAGCGGGAATTAATATCTTAACTACAATTTCTATAATCATAGAGATCGTACATCGCAGAAGTAGTAGTTGAGAAATCGAAACTCAACACCTCGTTTGTCTCGCCATAAAGATATAAGTAGCACGCTCGCACGCTCGAATTAAAGAGAAGAAGAAGAAGAAGATATAAGTACAATAATACATGACAAAACTACAATATATTAAAATTGAACCCACTACAGTTCATACAGTCGGAATATGTAAAAAAACCTTTTAAGCTCCAATAAAATATTTACATTTTTTTTAACTTCCCTCATTAATCTCAGCGCAGATGTCGCCACTTTACCGACCCATTTAACGTCATTTACATACGTTAATGCAACTACAGGCGCGAACAAATTTTTCCAACCATTCAATCGGTCAAATTATTCCTATATTGTAGATAGGTGTGTTTATTTTTTACACATGGCGTATCGTTTCCGGAACGAAACGTTTCTGCTTTAATTCGACGCAGATTGTGTCCCATTGAAATTTTATTGCCATTAAATGCATATTGTATTCGTTGTGAATTAATTAATGTATACGATGTACGTTACATGGGAAATGAAATAAGTATTTATGAGCAATCAAAACTCTTCATTCAGATGCTTTATTTTCATTTATTTGGACGGCTTGAGTGTGTATTTTGAATAATTTTAAATGTTATTGGTCCTTCGAGCCATTATGTTTTACACTAGTTACTTATATCTTTAAAAGACAAACTTGTAAACGTATCTAGTATTGGAAGCGTCTTTTTAAACAAGGAAAGTTTTTGCGTAAAATGAAAAAAAAACGATCTTATAGATGCATAAGCAATTTACCAATATTTAACACGAACATACACATATATCCCTCCAAATATTCTATATATTTAATAGATTGTTTTTGGTTAGCGAAGTATCTGTCTCAAATTTCACACTAAGCTATACACTAGCCTATCCTGCTACATACAGGATATAGTATGAAATAAATAAAGTTTCTTTAAATCTTTATTAAACTATTATAACATTTAAATTTTTAATATTAGAAACATTTCGAAAATTCTATGAACAGTTATATATGGTAAACATATAATATATAAATATTTTTATAGCTTTTCGCTTTTATATCACTCAAAGCAGTATGTGCTGCAGGAACCTTGGGAACCTAGTGTTAAGACACTCCGTTTCGTGTTGAGTGGTGGAACTCAACGCCGCGTTTTGCCTAGTGACCAGAACGAAGAAAAGAGAAATAAAAATCCATCTTTCACAATCGAGAATTGAAACCACAAGCTGTCACGTTTACAAGCAGTCGTTGCGTCCTGTATATGTATCTAATGTACTCATAGAATTTAACTATCTTTTAACTGCAATTAACTAAACACATTGTATGAAATCAATCAACTGTATTAACTTCTACATCATAATGCCATTTTTATAATTAAATGCCAATAACTGAAACAAGAATAATTTAAATTATAAGAGAATGATTATTACAATTCAAGTATAAACACAATCATGTTTATATAATGGATCTTTTTTAATTCACTTCGTACGAGAATGAAAAATGGACTCATATTTATTATGATTCGGATACTGTAATAACTTAACGTCGGTACGACTGGTATCAGCATCGCTATTTCAATTCACTTACTCAAAACAAAAGTACGTTAAGTACACAAATGGTACATACGAGTGGTTTTCATGTATATATTTTTTATTTATTTACTCATATTTTCTTAGATATGATGTTTTCAATTATATTATTGTTACGTTTTATATGTAAGTAGTTACTAATGTTTTAAGATATATATTTTATTTGCTTCACGCTTTATCTTGCTAGTGGCAGGGTAGGTTAGGTTAGCAAAGAGAACCGCAGGAACCGTGGAAACCTAATGTTAAGACACTCAGTTCTTCATTTTCCGACTATCGAGACATTGCACGACGAGCTTGCGTAATTGTCAAAGAAAATGCAAATGCAAATAATTTATCTTCTTTGCGTGGGGTTCGAGTCTATAAAGTATCACGTGTACGGCCAAGCTGAGTATTTGTGACAGTTCTCGCAAATATTAAAATAAAGAAGTTTGCTATCAGTTTAAGTTTAGGGCGTGGAAGTATTTTTAGATGTCAACGTAGTGTCACTCACTTTTCCTGCTTATTTTGGATAATCACATTGTCCACGTATTTCTTTAAAGCAGTGATGGTTAATACTTTCCTGACAATATGTGCTTTATTTTTCTTTTAAATCTTTGAAATTGCTCAGATTTTGGTTGTCTGTGTCTTTTTTTATGATTTTCATTATTATTCTTGATTTTTTATAAAAAAATATGTCTTGGAAGTTACAATAAAAGACTCCATATGTTGGTGTTTATGTTGGTGTTTATGACAGTTCTTGTGTCCCATGCTTATGGTATTCGTAGTTGATGTACTAGTTTTCTTATTGCCTCTTCCACTATATCAGTCACGACGACAGAAATTCTCATTTGCCCGATAAATCAATTGGCCGATAATATCTTCCTCGGCGTCCGAATAGTCCGAATCCTTATTTTGTCACGTTAATGCGAAAGCTAGTGTTACGCTGTCGTGTAGAGCGCTTTTGACGATTTTGATCTGAATGATTACTACCGATTTGTATGTTAATTGAGATGGCTTGATAGTTAGAGTAAATTAAAATCCAATTTTCCATATCCTCTCCTGACTAGTGAAGTGATGCGAAAATCGTTAGGATGAAAATACATGTACATTAATCTGATGGCCTGAGAAAATTTACGTGAAATTGCATATGGGATTCCATTATTTATACGTTTTATTTGTATTAAAAAAATTAATAATTAAAGAACTAAATGACTCGTGACGTAGCTAAATTATTAATTTAACGAATGAAACTGTTTGGACGAAACAGTTATACAATTTTTAGTACTCGATAATATATTAATGTACAGCTTTAGAAACAAATTCTCTTAAGTATTTCAAACTATTTTTGTAAATAAAATATCAGAACTTTATTTCAATGTAACTTTAAATACAAAAAATATCATATATAAAACGCAAATGTAAAACCATACTGTAACGAGACGATAAGTCTAACGCGGTCATGATCTCATTTCCTTACACTCAATGCCTTCCTATTAATAGAATAAACACGCATCGCGAAATAACCAATCTGCTTGGTTATAAGGTGCCCATTACTATGACCCAGATTGAGTTATTTTATATAATAGCGTTTTGTTATGTATTTGCTTGCATTTATATTGTAAAAAAGTTTAAACACATATTTTTACATTAAAGCATTCTAATGCTATGCTGTGTTGTGTACTTATTAACTCAATGTTTCAGACACAGCATTAAGTATCAATGATTGATAATGATTTGGTTTGAGGAAATAAAACGTTATACAGTGCTTGTACTTTAAGCACTTACTTTTACGTGTTCTGGTATATAGCAACTGTTATTTTTTTAATTATTTTTTATATTACATATATATTTTATAGTGAAAAAAGAAAGTCTAACTCGAGGAACAGATAAGTTAAGGAATTGCGCTCAGCCTGGTTCCACCACACATCCACCTTAGCATCTTTATCTCCGTGGCTTCTGAGTGTGCCGAAATAATGTTGGTCAAAATTCTTTGTTCTATAAAAGAACTGATGGGATCATGGTCTTATATATTAGTCCTTTCACTTTCGGTTATTTTCTGCGATCGCAGACCACAGCAGCAACCTACTAACATTAGACGTAAGCAGTGCTAATCCGGGTTTCAACGTATATGGCGTTTTCCGACGACAAGTTCAGAACCTATATGGAGTCTGGTCAAATTATATCCATTTATAAAGTAGTATGTGAGAATCAAATTCATCAGAATAGGAAACCTCAAACGTTATATAAGTTTTAAACGTTACGTTCTCGCAATATCTTAAAATGGGGGGAAAAGTGGCAAAAGGAGTGGCTCAAAAGTGTTTCCTCTGTCTACATGGCTATAAGCGGAAAATAGCTTTAAGCTATAAATTTATTTATAATAATATTTTATTATTTTACTGCATCTAGTAACAGTTTATATCCTGGTAATTTAAGAACTAATATAAAACTTTGTATATAACCTACTGGTAATCAGTCTAACTGCTTTTATAAAACCCACACGGGTCTCAGAGGTTAGATGACGGTCACTAGATATCGACAATCCACTAATAAGGGTAGGGACCCAAATGAAATTGGATAAATTAATAGGACGTAACAAATGAAATGAGAGAGAGTTGTTGTGTTGAAATATTTTACTGTCAATACAATGGTTTTGGGTTTGAATTCAAGTTTTTTTTTATTATATACTAAGTTTCAAGCAGTTATTTGAAAGTTTGAATTGACAGAAAAGTGTTGTTTAATTTTTTTTACTTGAGTTCCGCTACTCAACACGTTGTCTCGAAATTTAATGGAACATTGGATCGGAAAATATATATTATACGCTTATTTTATAAGAATTATCGTTCTACGACATATTGAGAGAAGTTACGGTATATGCGTAACAAAATTAAAATCAATAAACGAAACAAATGACTTTGTTAGGGGTCAATATTTCATTTGAAAGAAATATATTTACAGTCTCTTCATTTCATACAAGTAAAATTAATATTTTTAATTAATTTAATAAAATGTGAGTGACAATACTTCACTCTAGAATTATACAAAAAACTTACAAAAATAGAGTAAATTTTCAAATACATAGAAATATGTACAAAGTCGAAGCCGCAAGCTTTCTCTCTTACATATCATATAATCTTTACCCAAAACACTACAATTTCCAAGTTCTTCATCAAAAATAAATCCTTATCATCTATTACTCTTCACCTTAACTTAAAAAAGAAAAAAAAATTAAACATAGGCAGTGTTGTACTACCTCATGTTATAACATAGCTTTTGCTATTACCACAAAACATATAATTGGCATACCAATTCGACACAAATTATGAGTGCTTCATTTCCTACAATAATTCTGGCTGTTTCATTTTACGAATGTATTTTTAAGCCGTGTTAATAAGGTCGGCTTATTTCGAAGCTTTGCAATGCTTTCCATACCTTTAATGTTAAGTGGAGATATTATAATTGAGTGTGTGATTATGTTTTTAGTGTGTTCAGCCCTTTGGGTTTTATTTAAATTATGTAATATAAAAGAGTTAGAGCTTTTTTTTGGTCTTTATGGAAAACGACAAAAATTTCGACATTTCGTATATTAATATGCCTCACAGTAAAAGTTGTAGTTGTGGGTTTTGTTTGCTAGGGAACCAAATAATTAATTAATTAAAGTAAATATTCGAAGATGTAAGGAGGTAAAGAGGAGAAAAAAGTGTTCTTCTTAAATTGTACAGATTGTATTGTATGTAATTGTATTGAAAAACGAAGTCTCTACCAATCCTGCTATATGCGAGGAAAATAAGAAGCTTTTTTTACAATAGACAGATATTATGAACATTAATGAAAAACAATCAATTGAAGTGTTAAAGAACAACATTATTCATAAAACGAATTAAGGCAATCTAACATCATATTTCCAAGTGCTTATTACTTCTTACTTCTTTGTTGGAGAAATAGTCTAAAAAATTTTATATTTAAATCAGAAAATCATTTCATTTCATGTGAAAAGTCATATAGGATATCTTTTTATGATATTTTATAATTTAAATTACCAACTAATTTTCTTTGAATCCAATCTAAAAGCTTGATTTATTTAAAATTTTATCCTTTTACCTAATATAGTACGCTATACTATAATCCACAAAGGTGTAAAAATTTTAGTAAAATATTTAAAAACGGATGGGACCTAGGTGGCACAGAGGACGTCTAGTTACTTTATAAAATTGCCTGTAGTAAAGCTTTACTAAAAGCTCCGCACAGCTATAGAACAAAAAGTTGAAACTTATTTTGCTTAATGAAGCTAAAAGTTGTAACTTTTAGTAACATTTGGCTGTAATAACAAATTCTATGTAAACATGTTACGAAATGGATTAAATTTAGTCAGTTTATAACATATTTTTTTTAGTTTCACCTATCCCGTATAAAGCAGGATACGTAGAAGAAATCTAGTTTCTAGACACACTAGGAATCCCGGATTCATACGGATGATTTTAAGCATGAGATTCAGAGCTTTACTGTCACACAATACAAATATTCCTGAAACGGCAACTTGTGAATATTTCACATCAGAAAATAATTTGCCTCTTTTATACATACAAGCCTTAATCTTAAACAAAAAACTAATTATAAAAAAACTATATATATATATATATATATATATATATATATATATATATATATATATATATATATATATATATATATATATATATATATATATATATATATATATATATATATATATATATATATATATATATATATATATATATATATATATATATATATATATATATATATATATATATATATATATATATATATATATACATATATATATATATATATATATATATATATATATATATATATATATATATATATATATATATATATATATATATATATATATATATATATATATATATATATATATATATATATATATATATATATATATATATATATATATATATATATATATATATATATATATATATATATATATATATATATATATATAATATACACCTACCTTCCTCAAGTGGTAGAGCTAAGCTACACGAACACCAGTAGCTCAAAATGACCACGCTCTCCTAAAAATACCGTTGTAGTATGTTATTGCTGCTATATTTCATCAGGTGCGTAAGAGTTTCAGAAGCCCATCCCCCTTGGATTGGTCTGGATATTTAGTTGGCGATGCATCTACATCTTAGATTGTGGATTTCTATGGTCAATGGTTTCTGTTTCTACTTGACATCAGGTGGCCTTTCTGCTCTTTTGCCATCTTAGCATATAAAAAATATTTTTTATTTATCACTCTATTTATAAGTGATATACCTAAGCTGGAAACTGAAAATGCATACATACATAAAATATGCAAACATAAACAGATTACCTATTCTCTAAACTTTGCAAATCCACCTTTCAAAAGCCCGCCAGATCGTGATAACTTTATCGCTCTATAGCATATCAAAACAGTTGCAACCAGTAAATCATACTTAGTAGGAATCCGAATATTTTAGACCATAACTGCATATTAGGTACGGTGTGGCAGTCGGCAGTCGACTAATGTGGTTACCTGCGCCATAGATTGCTAGATGGGTTTTGGGAATTGCAAATTGAATTGGCTATGTATTGAAAATAAATTTTAGCCTCACACTGAATACAATAGATAGCAGAGTTATAACATATAAAAAGACAGTATGTTATTAAATCCAATTTTTTATTGAAATCAATTTGAGACATTGAAGGTTCATTGTTTTTTGACATTTTTATCAAAATGATTTATTCCTCTATGGGAATTGAACCAAGGACCACCGTCTGCGTTACGACATAACGGCCCAAAAAAAAAAGTTGATACATTATGTTCATAGTTAGTAGTGCTAATTAGATATATAGAATGCCTCAGCTTTCAATCATAGAAAAATATTGCGAGCACTTTAACAAACAAATATTATTCTAAATGTGCCCAATTTAGTATATTTATAATATGCCGTTTATGTATTTTTCATGTATTTATATGTTTATTTAATTTAGTGGGGACGGAGAAAGCAGGAACTAAGCAATGGAGTGTCTTAGCACTAGGTTCAAATGGTTCCTGCAGTTCCCTCTGCCTACCCTGCAATATGCGGGATAAAGCGTGAAATTAGAACAAAAAGAAAAAAAATAGTAGTTTTCTATTTATAATGCATATTCTCATGTAAGTGCAGTTAAGTCGACAATCAGAATGGAGAAGTAGAGAGATACATAGAAAGAGAGCGTAGTCTTATTTGTAGGTAGAAAATGTTTACTGACAAAATTTAATTTACCTTTTTCTAGTAAATATGAAATATAGCATGTCATGACGCGAATCTCATGTGAAATGGCATGACATAACCGCGTATTATGTCTTAACAAACTGAGAAACGTCAAAGATCCATTTATCTGCCTTAAATATGATATAAATAGTCAATTTTTCAAATTAATTATTTGCAACATTTACATTTACAGTTTACAACATTTCTAGTATTTTTAGAGCTGAAAACTAGATATTCATCTTCATAGCAAGCTGCATTAGTTAATGCGATTGTTACTCAGAACATAATTTCGCCAATCAACGCCTATCGTACTACACGCTTTGTGTTGGAATTTTCTAAATATCTGTAATTTGCCTTGAATTTATGAGTAGATTACTAATCTGTTACTTTACTAGCTTACTTCGCTTATATGTTTGTTGCTTTAATTTATAATTATTAATAGTAAATTTATTATTTAAATTATATTGGTTATATATATATATATATATATATATATATATATATATATATATATATATATATATATATATATATATATATATATATATATATATATATATATATATATATATATATATATATATATATATATATATATATATATATATATATATATATATATATATATATATATATATATATATATATATATATATATATATATATATATATATATATATATATATATATATATATATATATATATATATATATATATATATATATATATATATATATATATATATATATATATATATATATATATATATATATATATATATATATATATATATATATATATATATATATATATATATATATATATATATGTATATATATATAGTGTATTTTGTTAATAGAATTCAAGATTTGTAATTCGTCAGTGTTACAATGTTAAGTAAAGCTTTTAAGCGCTACACGAATTTACGAGAAGGCATGATGAATGAGGTAAAACAACGGGGAAACGGGTCAGCTATATTTTATATTTTATCATTTTAAATTTTTAAAATCATCCGTTATTTAAATCTAGGTATTTTTTTTCTACCGTTGTTAAAAGTTTTTCTTTTTTTTTGGTTTTTACCTATAATTTGGAAGCCAAGAAAATTCGTTAAACAGAAATAGCTAACTTCTGTGTGACATATGAAACACTCTTTCCGTCCATAGAAGTTCAATATGACTGTACCTGCGGTTAGCTGCATATAATATATATATCTTTTAAAAAAAAATACTATATACATTTTGCTGTATATTGAGAAAGAGTTCTCTATAACATAAAAAATTCTAGCCAGAGCAAAGACCCTGAGATATGAAGATTTAAGCTTTTAAAGTGTGTATAGATTAACATTTATTTTAATTTTTACAGTAAATCATATATTATGAAGATAAGATACAATGCTACACGCTGGTCACAACATTTAAATAAAATAAAAATAATAATATTTTTAAAAAATATTTAAATTACATCAAAAATCAACAATTTCTCATAGCAAAGAATATAACAGATGAAACAGATAAGCCAGCTCTTGTTTAAACAGCGCTTGACGCACACTTTACTTGGGAGAGACAGTAATGGGCATTACTTTGAATGTTTATAACGGCTCGTCGCGAAAACTGTCGCCGTTTGACTGAGATTTAATATTGTGATATATTTAAATTTGTTGCGAAAAGGATTTTTTTTATAATGCAACTACGCTATTTTTTACATTTGGTCTTATTAAGAAAGATATTTACGTTGAAAACTCTATAACGAATATATATATATATATATATATATATATATATATATATATATATATATATATATATATATATATATATATATATATATATATATATATATATATATATATATATATATATATATATATATATATATATATATATATATATATATATATATATATATATATATATATATATATATATATATATATATATATATATATATATATATATATATATATATATATATATATATATATATATATATATATATATATATATATATATATATATATATTCAGTACCATGGTGGCACAGCGTCTGCAGGTGAATGCGACGGTTTTTGGATTCGTTCGATTCCCACTTGAGGAAAGTAGCATAGTCATTAGCATTATCTTAAATGGTTGGAAAGACAATCTTATGTTGTTAAATATCATAATATCTTAATACTATTTTGTGCATAACTATAGTTTTCATTGAGGCAAAGTTAGAAAAAGACGCACCAGCGGGGTTCTATGTATTTATTTTCGATTTAATTCTTCTTGTAGGATATATTATTTAACACATCTATGAGAACGAAAAGATAATAGAGAATTTCAAGATAAATAACTCTCCTTTAAAAGACGAGAACGGAATAATCAATGACTTATAGAGAAAATACAAATGTAAATGTAAAATAGAGAAAAATATAAAACGATTGAATAGATCAATCCTTTTAAAAGTTTTTGATGTAATGTTATACCAAATTTATTTTCCCATAATCGTAGATCAAAGCTCGTAATGGACCCATTGAGGACGGAATGAAACAAATGTATCATCATAATAAAATGGCTTTCAGCCAGCGTCGCTGTGGTGGTGCTGTCAGACTTCATAGTTGAATACAAACTGGTATTGATCATATTTGGTTTCAGATAATAATTAAATACATATCAAGTTATTTATGTATATTATGTGTATTAAGTGTAAATAAAGACAATGTTTGTTGGAAATATAGATATATCCACAGAAAAGAAACACATTTATTTAAATTTTTACATTTTATTTTAGTATATTTATGGGTGTTTTTTTTTCTTTTTATAATGAGGCTGTCGTAGATTCGATCCCTACTTTGAGAAATTATATATTAGTGCTCAATATGAGATGAAAGTAGGTAAATCATAATTTAAAATATAATATTTACCTTTAAACGCGATGGTTTTATGGGTTCGATTTCCACTCGGAGAAATTTTTATTTTATTGAAACCAGGCAAAACGCGACGATGAGTTCCGCCACTCAACACACAATGCATTGAAAAAGGCGGAAAGCGGAGACGGAGAAAGCAGGGACTAAGCAACGGAGTGTCTCAACATTAGTTTCCTATAAATTATAAATTTTGACACTCAAACTTCGTCATTAATTGGAATAAAACGTAGATAATATTGACATTGAGGAATATTCCATTTAGTAAATACTTCCATGCTTGTTGTATACCCTTTATCCCTTATATAGTAGGGTAGGCAGAGGACAGCGCAGAGGAACCGTGAAAACCTAGTGTAAATATTATTAATATCAGATTATATAACAAGTTTATAAATATACAAAATTTTAATAAATCAATATGAACGTAACCGAAACTTGGCAAAGCAATAAGTATTGAGATTGTGAGTGATTAATTGCGGAGTTCTGCGATACTGTCACAGGTCACGTTTGATTGATGATTACTTTTTATATCTTTGTTTCATTTCAGGTAAGTGCTGCTTATATGTATATAGTCGTACATATTCGAAAAGATAGGTATGTGTTCACTACGTATGTATAATGTGTGTATGCATGAGTATATATGTATGTATGTATATATATATATATATATATATATATATATATATATATATATATATATATATATATATATATATATATATATATATATATATATATATATATATATATATATATATATATATATATATATATATATATATATATATATATATATATATATATATATATATATATATATATATATATATATATATATATATATATATATATATATATATAATATATATATATATATATATATATATATATATATATATATATATATATATATATATATATATATATATATATATATATATATATATATATATATATATATATATATATATATATATATATATATATATATATATATATATATATATATATATATATATATATATATATATATATATATATATATATATATATATATATATATATATATATATATATATATATATATATATATATATATATATATATATATATATATATATATATATATATATATATATATATATATATATATATATATATATATATATATATATATATATATATATATATATATATATATATATATATATATATATATATATATATATATATATATATATATATATATATATATATATATATATATATATATATATATATATATATATATATATATATATATATATATATATATATATATATATATATATATATATATATTATTTATTTTATTAATTTACTCTTTCTCTTAAATTAAAATTACTTTAACATCAATCTTAGTGATAAAGCAACCAATGCATATAGTAAGTTTTTGGAAAATGTATGAGTGATAATAATAATTGTTATTATCTAAAAGAGTAAACTTATCCATATTAGCAGGACTGTATACGCAATAGTAATGGGTTCAATCCTCACTCGACTGATATGATGAATCACACAATATAAGACACTCCTAAGGTGGACGTACAATAGAAAAATGAGTAACCTGTTCCTGCTTACAAAAATAATAATATGTCAGAGATAAAGATAGTGACGAGGCAACTCAGGAACCGTTGACGGTAATTTTATAAATATAATTATATCAAATGACAGACGAATGCCACCTCAGTCTACCCGTGACCACGGACTACTGCAAAGTGTTCGAAACGTTGGGTTTCACAAAAAATGTTAATATACGCGATAAATCCATTTAAATTGTTTTATTTAAAGACATAGTTTTTATTTCTTTTTCTATTTTAATGTTGAATCCGTATATATCAGGATGGG
This sequence comes from Dione vanillae, assembly GCA_037178615.1. Classification (NCBI taxonomy): domain Eukaryota; kingdom Metazoa; phylum Arthropoda; class Insecta; order Lepidoptera; family Nymphalidae; genus Dione; species Dione vanillae. The sequence goes on from JAZFAU010000033.1 coordinate 764,078, forward strand.
TGGGGCAACCGTAAAGTCAAGTGTTAAGATATTTTTATTAGTTTCGTTTCAAATTTAAAGCCGCATTTTTTGCTTTATACCAGAATGAAGAAATTGACATTTCATTCTCCCTAAGTGGGAATCAAACCTACAACTAGCAAGAGGGTACTGGTTCAAATCACGCTGCGTTGTATTCTTATATGTTTTCTATATTTATTCTTAAATAAAACTCGTCATATTTACATATAGAGCCTGTAACTCCGCTCCACGAAAGTACTAAGTGAAATAAGAATTTATATAGAAATTATATCCAATCCTGGCTCCAAACAATCCTGATACCAAATTACACTAGTGACACAAAACAGACAAACAGTTTTCTCACATAAATAGATTACCAGTTGTCAACGCTAAAGCCGGTACGAAACTATTAAACGCGTTATTTCCGCTCAGACCAACCGAACTGTAGATTGGGTGGAAGTGACAATATCAATTGATTGACTTATTATTATATAGTGTAGGAAATCAACGCCTGGCTTTATGTTATATATTTCGTTATGCAAGGGCTTATTTTGAAAGCAATTGAAAGCTAATAAGTTTTTTTTGTATTTAAATTATATGTGTTCTTAGTTTGAAATTATGTAAGTGATTTTGTCATACTGAAAATATTAAATTAATAAAGGTATCGTGATGGATTCCATCTAATTATATATATTTTTATATAGAAGAATATTTATGGTGTAACATATACATATATAGTGCGTATATATATTTAAGCTTACTTAACTTAATTACGTTGATATTCTCCTTCTTTTTATTTAACTACATTAATTTAAAGTTAAGTTGCAAAACGTCTCTACAATGAAAGCATAAATATTTATATATAATATTAATTTAACATTATTTAACAAAAACCTAAATGCATTATAACAGAACTTCAGCATTTATTAATAAAATAAGCGGATAAAAATATAAAAAAATATAAAGAGCATAGAAAATGGGCTCTATTACTATACAAAAATAGATCTAAAAATAATAAAAAAATTAAATATTGTTTATTATAAAACGTTCAAATTTTTATTCAAATGAATGCGTTTTTAACCATTAAGCGTTATAGATAAGATAAATTTTTAACACATCTATAATGAAACATGAATTTTCTATTCGACAACGTCGATCCATTTTAACGTTATTTTATTATAATAATTTTCTTTTTTTGACGAAAATTAAATTTTAATAGTACATGTTTTATTTTTTACATAACGTGCTATAAGTATTGGTATTGGTGGTTTTTACTGTTCTATTAAATTGTATTTACATGTGACGTCATTCATTTCCCTTAGTAAAATTCACTAATTACTAGTATATATGTCCAATGAAAGATTCCAAGTATTCTATGGCACTTTGACCGCAAGTACCGTGGGTCACAATGAAACTAGGAAATTATAAACGAATATACTTTAGTCAGTTTCTCCTTTTAATATTATGTATACGAAATAAAATATTACTTTAATTTTGATATCTAGATAAACTTAAATGAAGATATCTAGATCTAATACGATCGATACGATTTATGTGATTTAATGATAAGTAAATTGAGTACGAAGTAGCTAATTAGTAGTTTTTATAATGTATATATATATATATATATATATATATATATATATATATATATATATATATATATATATATATATATATATATATATATATATATATATTTTTTTTTTTTTTTTAGCTTCACGCTTTATCCCGCACATGGCAGGGTAGGCAGAGGGAACTGCAGGAACCATACGAACCTAGTGTTAAGACACTCCGTTACTTGGTCCCTGCTTACTCCGTCCCCACTTTCCGCCGTTTTCGAGGCATTGCGTGTTGAGTGGCGGAACTCAACGCCGCGCTTTGCCTTAGATGCCAGAGCGAAGAAAATGGAAATAGAAAAATCCATCTTCCCCGACTGGGAATCGAACCCAGTAACCGTCGCGTTACAGGCAGACGTTTCGCCTCTGCGCCACGACGGTCCTCATGTATATATATATATATATATATATATATATATATATATATATATATATATATATATATATATATATATATATATATATATATATATATATATATATATATATATATATATATATATATATATATATATATATATATATATATATATATATATATATATATATATATATATATATATATATATATATATATATATATATATATATATATATATATATATATATATATATATATATATATATATATATATATAAATATATATAAAATGAAATTCAACAACCAAATACTAGAGACATCAAATCAAATATTTCAATCACTCATACCAACCAAACTCTATCAACTAAAAACTAAAAATCGAAAACATAAATTGGCACTTCTAGAAAATCCCATTTCCGCAGATCTCTACAATTCGGACGTGGATGCAGAGCTTTGAAAGCAATCGATTTCCGGCCTATTCGACTTTAAACGGGAATCAAACCCGATATCCGAACGGATTTAGTTTTGGACTCGACAGTTGGTAATGAATAGAGTGGCTCTACGTTACACTTAGATTTATCCGCTTATTTTATTAATAAATGCTGAAGTTCTGTTATAATGCATTTAGGTTTTTGTTAAATAATATTAAATTAATATTATATATAAGAATTTATGCTTTGTTGTAGAGACGTTTTGCAACTTAACTTTAAATTAAAGTAGTTAAATAAAAAGAAGGAGAATATCTACGTAACTAAGTTAGGTAAGCTTAAATATATATATATATATATATATATATATATATATATATATATATATATATATATATATATATATATATATATATATATATATATATATATATAAATATATATATTTTCAGTAGAGCTTCATTATATATACGCACTATATATGTACATGTTACACCATAAATATTTTTATTTTACATTTAATAATCACAAATAAATACATTACATTCTAAATTATTATATTTTGTACAAAAATATATCCAATCGTTACATACATTCCCATGTATGTTAGATTTTTATTCATTTAAATGCAAATTTTCTAACGCTTTTTCAATCCTTAGTTAGTTTGGTTCCATCCAATACTAAATTGTTTTATTAGTCCATGTTTCGATTTCTCTATATAACCACATTTGGAGTCATTGAAATTGAACTGAACCTAGTGTATATATTAAACCTATTTTCATGGATCACTCTAATTTGAAAATTATACATTTATTTGATGAGATACTTACATAATATATATTTTTTACTAAAAATCTTTTTATTATTAATGCATGACCTATATATTAACTGTATTTGGTTAAATCACAGTGTTTTGGCTGTTTCTACATTTATACTATAATCTTGTGTCTGTACTGTTAAAGTACCATTACAAGTTTTAAATCATATATATTACTTGTACAAAAATAAAAAGCAAATAATTAGAAACGTTTTAGTAATTAACAAAAATAAGTAACGGCAAGCATATAATAATTTCGACATAGATAAATGTCAACGTGTGGCTTAATTGACCAGAGCGCTTGGACGGTTTCCAACAGGCGCAGGTTCGAGTCCCACAGATTAATCATGAAAGTTTCACGAAGACTACATTTTTATTTCTCAATTTTTATTACAATTTTTATTTCATATGAAAAAACAAGATAATATAAGAGAAAACATATGTTTCTCTTCGAAACTTACTTTAAAATCTGTTGAAACAAAATTTGTTGGCAAACGTGTAAGCTTATTGTCAGTGATAATGTCCATAAAATTTCGAACGTAAGTACTTGTTTGAAGACAAATTATATTAGATAAAATACTAGTTGACGCTGTACTATCGCTATTTGAGTGTTATTTTTATTTTTTATATAGATTTTATAAAGGTGTTATAAATTTTACACGTAATGTAATTGTATGGTGGTTTTTATAAGTCTGCCTGTAATATCGTCATTTTGGAAGCAATAAACTGATTTTGTTCTAGTTTTTTGTTTGGAAAATGACCGAATTTAGAGTTTCCGACGCAAAAACGTTTACTGTATAAAATATTACTTCATATTTATTTAGATATGCCTACTCTTACTATCCACCTCTAGAAAGACAAAAAAAACTAAAATTAAAAAATTGTGACATCTGGAAGATTCAATTAACTTCATTTCGTCTCTGACAGAGTAAAGTTCGATAATCAACAGGCCATGTCATCAATATTGCATAAATTCAAGAAATTACATGTTGCTTTGTCCTCATCTGTTAAAGATCATTTATTTCTCAAAGTAATACAATATGATTCACTTATTGATAATTTAATTTTAACACTATAACATACGTTTTCTTAAGGCATTTCATTATATTTCTATTATAGCTGTCTATGCAAAATTCCAATGTGGATCGTTGATAATATTACGATTACACACATTACATTAATATTGTATAAACTTATGTCATTCGCTTATCAGCTATAGCTTTTGTTCTGAGTAAAAATTGATATCTATGATAAAAACATATAGCATAATTTAAAGAAAGGTACGGACCAAGTGTCTGTAGTTTTAATTATTTTTTTTTTTCACTTTACACATTATTCCACACATGGCAGGGTAGGCAGAGGGAACTGCAGGGACACTCTGTTGCTTAGTCCCTGGTTTCTCCGGTCCCACTTTCTGCCTTTTTCGAGGCATTGCGTGTTGAGTGGCGGAACTCAACGCCGCGCTTTGCCTAGTTTGCCAGAGCGAAGAAAATGGAAATAGAAAAATCTATCTTCCCCGAATGGGAATGGAACCCAGAAACCATCGCGTTACAAGCAGACGTTACACCTCTGCGCCACGACGGTCCTCGATATTTTGAATAAAAAAAATATACTTGAATTAAAATTTTCATATTTTTATTACTTATACGTATCAATAAATATTAAAAATCATTTTCATTAAAATTTCTCTTAAAAATCGAACCTCAAACCAAAGCATTATTACGCTCGCTCCATTTCCATTAATACAATGTTTAATAGCGGTCTTTCTTAACAAAGGTAAGACTGAAAGCGGTGGAGCAATTCAAATATAAAACTCAATCGATAGTCACTAGGCGAGATAATGAGGCATGGTAACCGTTATGGCTGTGCGAATGCCAGACCTAGTTATATTTTTAGTATTATAGCAGTTTGGGTATATTTTTGTTCTGTATATAACAGAGTAGAAAGCTAAGTGTTTCGACACTCTATTTACCGTTCTATATTCGAGATATTACGTGTGGCGTGACGGAACTCTGTGGCCATACCGGGAAACAATAAATGACCAGAAGTTAAGAAATTAGAGGGAAATACACTTATATATAAGAAAATAGATATTTTAAAATTAAATATATACTTTAAATACTGAGTTGATCGAGTAAAATTATAATTTCGTATTGAAAAACCTAATAAAACCTTTACATGCTATGATCATAACTGTTTCTTCATATGGCTGATAATGATTATAAAAATGTATATATATTTTACATAATATGACTCTAACGTTAAGCTAAAGTTAGATTTAAATTATACTAAACTTCTGCATATAATAATATAAATTATTTTCATAATGAGAGATTCACTTTATATTCACAGAATCGCATGCTCTTTAAATAACCAACGAAAACCGAGAACACATAAACAACAATAACAATAAGAAAAGTAAATAAGAAAAGACAACCCAGTATAATTATACATAGATAATTCGCAAATGAATTCACAGAACGCTGAGCTTTGTTAATGCGAACAGTATTAAGGCACTAATTACTTTGTAATTAAAAGCTCTCAAAGTTAAGTAAGCGACGAAAAAGTTCCGTCGTAGTACTTACAAGTTGGTAACGGTTTTTGAAATTTAATATATGTATATATATTTTCTTTTTCCAAATTTACGTTTTATCTCGCATGTAGTATTATATATATATATATATATATATATATATATATATATATATATATATATATATATATATATATATATATATATATATATATATATATATATATATATATATATATATATATATATATATATATATATATATATATATATATATATATATATATATATATATATATATATATATATATATATATATATATATGTATATATATATATATATATATATATATATATATATGTATATATATATATATATATGTATATATATATATATATATATATATATATATATATATATATATATATATATATATATATATATATATATATATATATATATATATATATATATATATATATATATATATATATATATATATATATATATATATATATATATATATATATATATATATATATATATATATATATATATATATATATATATATATATCTGTGATTAATAATAAAGCTTAGTGCTTATTTCATTATCGTTAATAACTTTCATTTTTATCAGAATAATTTATTTCATTGAAATATTTAAATTTTAGATGACTACGATAAGTGTTTTGACGATAAATATTTAAATATTGTACTGAATATCAAATGCCAGACTCGTTTGTTGCCAAAAATATATATTATAAGAATAAATTTGCAAATGGGGTACAGCTTAACATTAGGGTTACTGTACCCAAACTGTACCCTAACTACTATGTTAGGGTACAGTAATAGTCGTTCTAAATTCAAATTCCATTTTGGGGACAATGAAATATTCTTTTATAATACTAACTTTGTACTACAATGTTCATTTCTCACTGTAATAGTAATAATGATTCTAGAAAGTGAAATAATAATTTTAATTTCGGGTTTTTTCCCAGATTACCTACAAAATGACAAATAAATATAATTAATATTTTATACTTTTTACCACGAAATTTTGTTAATATTGGGGTAAAATTAACTAGTATTAAAGCACTCCTCTCCATTTCTCATCAATAGAGAAAACGTGCCGAGCCTTTTTACTGACTGGCAGAACTAAACCACGTGCTTTAAACAATATATACGCTTGCAATTTCAATTTGTACTTAAAATGTTGAGGCGTCAGCGTCTGACTGTAAACGCGACGGTTTGAGGGTTCGATTCCCACTCGGGTAAGATGGATTTTTCTATTTCTATTTTCTTCGCTCTGGAAACTAGGCAAAGCGCGACGTTAAGGTCCACCACTCAACACGCAATACCTCGAAAAAGGCGGAAAGCGGGGACGGAGAAAGCAGGGACCAAACAACGGAGTGTAACACTATGTTCACACGGTTCCTGCAGTTCCCTCTGCCTACCCTCCCATGTGCGGGATAAAGCGTGAAGCTACAATGTTGACTTAAATTTGTTATAAAACCTTTTTTTGCAATAAGAAAACAATCTTGGCATTGAAAATAGCAATCAAATGTTTACAGGAAGCCTTGTAATTATGTGCCACTCCAACAATGATTTACACTTCTGTTCAAATCTAAAGTTGCATCTTTTTCCGTTTTTATGAAAGAAAGGGAAGAAGTTTTTTTTTTATTTTCACCGAATGTTTCGTTACATTTTGCATTAGATCATTTTGTACTCGTTGTCAAATACATAACTATGACTAGTATGTGCTTCTTACACACACATGCTTGTTGTGAGGACCGTCGTAGCGCAGTGGCTCAGCGTCTCCTCGTCGTCGTTCGAATTGAAAACCGTGACACAAAGAATGCAGAGAGCAAGAAATGGAGTGCCTTAATACTAGGTGCCCCCGGATCCTGCGATTCCCTTTGCTTACCCTTCTATATAGGGTATAAAGCGTGAAGCTAATAAAAATTGTTAACTAATAAATTATATTGTGCCTAATATCCTATCAAATTATTAGCATAAATATTTACCTAACCTAACGACCAGTATATCGAATACTATTCTTACTATCTCTAAACTAAATAACCAAATGAAAATGAACTTAAGAACATAATATTTCAATAGCATAATATACTTTTAAATCCGCTAAGTGAGTATAATCTGGTACGGTCTATATTACGCTTAGTAGGTAGTTTTATTTAACGATAATCGTCGGCCATATCGCGTCGTAGCAACTTCATAGAAATGTACTGAGCACAAAGAAAAAATAATAACTACTTCGCATTGTTCTTGAAACTGTTGAAACGTAATAAAATGTAGGCATTTTTTGGTTACGGTGGTATGGTATAATTGGTCTGTGTTTTATATTTTTTTATATTTAATATTTTAATATTTTGCAAATATATTTTTTATCTGTAGCAACATTGACTTTATATTCGATTACTAAATCAATTATGTTGCATAAAATGCGTTATTCGAATAGATTGTATTTTATTAGGTATACCGATTATAGAGCTCGAATAGTGACAACGAGAACACTCGTTGTGCATAGCAAAGACGAAACCCGAAGATTACGAATCTCAAGTACTTTAGTGAGATCAAGAGTATGTATTATGTATTACTGTAAATCGATCAATTAATATTGCATTTAAGCATATAGCAGGCGAGAGTCTAGATAGATCGTAGTGTTAAAACGATCCGTACGCTTTCCGCCTACTTATATGGTATTGGATGATGAGTAGGTAATATTGAGCCTTCATATTATAGCGACGGAATTGAATAAGTCATTTACCCTGAACAGGATTTGAACACAGATTCAAAAACAAATTTTTTAGCTGTAATATTAACAAACTCAGAACATAAAATACATTCATCCAATTTAACTTAAAATGAAATCAAAACAATAATTAAACTAAACACACTAAGTGAAAAAAATCAAAAGGCCTTTGAAGTAACTTTAGTTGACTGGATAGAAAAAACAGTTTCCCTTTAGCTTCAGCCTATTACTTCACTTTTTATATTTAAGCTCGGCAGCCTGCGGTTCTTCCATTAATATCTCTCGAGGGAAATCACTGAAATTTGGGATTGCCTTATGCCATAGCCCAGTTCACAAAGTTTTATTCGACGAACCAGTATTTTGATTAAACAGCAAATAAGTAGAATTAAATGTATACTTTGTAACATAAAAGGTTGTATGAACACACAAATGTGTGTGACTAAGAATAACTTTACTTTTTACATTTTCGTTTTAAATTAATATGAAAATAAGTTGAATAGAGCTTTAATAAACTTCAGTATCATTTTTAACTTAATTTTATATTATTTATGATATTTTTTTATATAAAGGGTCAAAATCACGTCATTTTACTGTACTACTTTAAAATTTAAGTACATATTAATAGTTCAAAATGATTTACTAAAGCTCTTGAAAACCTTCAATATGTAACTCAAAAGTAACTTATCAGATATTTAAGTTCCATACGGTAAAGAAGAAGAAGTTAGACTTACATACATTACATCAAGAAAATAATTGCAGAGAAATGGACTTGTTCGTAAAAATTTACTAATTCTGCTAATAAAAAGGGAACAATGGAGTTTCTCTAGCAAACTAGCCAATCTATATAGGTACGCTTCTGTGAGAAACAATCTTTATTTAATTTTAATAATACTTGAACTTACAATTGTCACATTAAATAAGATACTATGTAGCATCCGAACAGTGTATACAAACCCAATATTTAAACATAAATCTACCCTCATATTAATTACTATATAAAATATCTGAAATTGATTTACTGTTTTCGGTCAGCCTTTATGCTGCGGCGTAGTTTCGGCCACCATCGTACATTTCACGTTGAAATTTAAAACATAAATTATTTTATTCTTGACTCATTTGATTATATCACAATTATTGAATAAATTTCACTTGTAAAGCTTATTTGTTATTTATTGCTTGAAAAGCTTTAGCGGAAGCTTTTGTGAAGATTTATCTTTGTTATTCAATTTATATGTATCTTAAATATTAATGGCGTAAGCTCATTTTTGTCCCAGTGATTATTGGTTGATGGTGCGTACATAAAATCGATTATGGCTTCACTTTCAGAGCTAAAAAGTAAAGGGAATTCTTGAATGGTTTTTGTTAAATTGTTACAATTTAATAAATAATTATTTAAAAAAAGAAAATTAATGAAAAACGTGTAAATTTATTACATAAACAACATTTGAATAATACAGAAAGTTTCACGGTCGAACCACTAGAAATATTCATATTTTACACATTTCTCACAAATAGTATAGCAAAAGTAATCACACCAAAACATGAATGGGGTGTTATTTCTATTTTTCTATACTTAACCGATTTTGTAATAAAATAAGTAGGATAAAGCGTGAAGCTAAAAACAATATTTTATGAATAAATTAATATATTAAAGTTTTGAATTATTATTACTAAATGAGCACAATTTGATCTAATATCCTTTGTACTAAACTCAATCATGTTCATTTTTACTTAGGGTTAAACCACTCCAAATCAAAAAAAAAAATAAAAAGCCATATATAGCCAGTAAAGTAAAAATCTATAAAATTGACAAAAGTTTGGAATCAGTTTAATTTTTAACTATTTTAACTAATAAATTCATGTACTAATAAATTTATATATATGTGGAAAGTGAACTATATTTCACATAGCAACATTTCAAAATGGAGCACGCTTTCATTTGAAATTTCACATTCTGACAAGTCAATTTGCGTGACCAACACTGCGTCCGGAAACTGCGTGACGGCCATTCTAGCCGCGTCTTTCTATGTATCTCAATGCTCTTGTTTTGAATATGTATATGTATGCATGTATGTATGTATGTACATATGTATGATTGTACATTACACATACATTGTGCGATTTTCTTGTGTTACGAATTAAATTCAATTGTTGTATATATATTTTTATTTGGATAAAATGCTAGGTGTACTTATATATTTTGGTCTAAAGCTATTCTAAAGTTGTCATATATTATCTTACTGTATGGTTATATATTATCTATGGTTCAATTTTATATAAGAAAAGTTGCTATTTCATCTCAATACAAGATTTGCTTGCTATTGCTTTATGCGAAACAAGCGTAGTGTATAAAGAATATGATATGAGCAGAAACAACTTAGCGTTCTATGGATTCACCGTGCGGGTGCCGGACCCATCGTGTTGTAGGAAGACAAGCTCCTAACAGCGCTTGGGACTTGCGACCTAAGTGTAGGCTTAAAGAGCCCCTTTAAAATGTATTAACGCTCACCTTCACTGTCCGAGCTCCTCCCACTACTTCACCAAATTTTAAATTATTCTACCAAAGCCGCCTTCGAAGTGCGTTCTAGAAATTAATTTATGATAGTTCTAGACAGGCCGAGATCTTTTAGTAAACTATAGAGAGATTTCGCTATTATACCTCTCGCTCCTACTTCAACCGCATATAAGAGTTAGCTTATTCCTGGTCAGTTCGTTTGTAAGATCGAAATTCTTATTGAGTTTAAGATGGTGACTTTTTGGGATATTTGTTTCCCATGGAACTGTAAGTTTGACCAGTATTACACGTTTTAGGTATAATTAAAATTTATTTTCAGAAAATTACCAGAAATTTTAAAAGAAAATTTTCGTAAATTTTCGTTAGGCCACTTTAGTCAAAAGAGTATGTTATACAACTCAACCATTTGAATTCAAACTATTTTGACAAGAAAGCAGAATAGCCAACATAAGTCCTAACGTTGATGTACTTTCAGAGTGAATTAATCACTAAATAAGTTAGTGGTGACGTGAGTTCTCTAAGCCGTTTGTGCTAGACTTTACCAGCTCGAACTGGCCGTGTAATATTAGTAAATAATTATTATATTTTGTATATTCTGAGTTCCTTTATGCTATTTGTTATTTATTCATACACACACACACACACACACACGCATATACACACACACACACACACACACACACACACACACACACACACACACACACACACACACACGCATATACACATGTACATACACACGCATACACACACATATAGAAATATACATACACACACACAAAATTGCGTATATTTTATTACAATAATTTTTTTCTATATATATTACAGATACTATGTATGATTGAGGAAATTATTTTTTGAAAAAAAACCTATGCTTTAATGTTATCTTTCATTTGACCATTACATTTGTTTTTATGAACATAGTGCCACTATTCCGCGACAGATACGTGAGCCATTAAATTAGCGGCATATCAAAATTTATTATACTTTTACATGCGTTACGTTCCTGCTACAAATGACTTTGGCTTGCTCTTTTAGTTTTATTTTTTAGATTTCTTATTTTTAGTTAAAATTATTAAAAATTTTAACTAAAAATAAGAAATTTTCTATTAAAACAAATATGATGCAAATACTTAGATTTAGAATGTAATTGCAAGATTTTTCTATAGTTTACCAGAAGGTCTTGACTGTTCCAGAACTATTCTCTGTTTGGTTTTAAGCACAAACAGTACAAAGAACTACTAATGCACATTTCAAAGGAACTTCGTGATTAACTAATATTCGTGATGACGGTGATGATTGGTTACATTTTATAACTGTTAAATTTAAGTAACATTTGATAACAGCCAGAAATAACTTTATTTTAGAACACTTATTTTTATTAACTGAAATTCTAGTATAAAATACATACAAAAAACACTTATATGAGCTTAAAAATACGTTTATAGAATTTAAAATACTCCATCAACTTAGACCATATCATAAAAACGTTAATTAAGTGGCTAAAATATAGTTCGAAATAATAACAATAGTTAACTAGCAAGACCATAAAGGAACAACGCGGTCTCGTGTATTTGTCTGCTTCACGCAAGAGAAGACAGCGGCCGGAACAGATGTAGATTTATTGTTGACATTGTACTGCTAGGTGTTGTTTTAAACAGTTTTTGTCTATTTTTTTTTCAAACAAAATTTAAATAAATAGGTCACTAAGTTATAAATCACTACTTTTTCCGAAAGTCGTTATCTTAATACTACTGACTACAAAATTTGATAAGTAAGCTCTAATTATATTGCTTTTATTAGATTTTCGGTATTTATACCTCAATTGGTTACTCAATTTATTTTTCTTTATTCTCGAAACCTAAAATGCGTAGTACTGGTAGAATTTACAGTTCCGTGGGAAACAAATATCCCGAAAATCACCATCTTAAACTTAATAAGAATTTCGATCTTATAAACGAAATGACCAGGAATAAGTTTATGATTAGCTTATATGCGACTGAAGTAAGAGCGAGAATTATAAAAGCGAAATCTCTCTATAGTTTACTAAAATATCTCGGCCTGTCTAGAACTATCTCAAATTCATTTCTAGAACGCCCTTCGAAGACGGCTTTGGTAGAATCATTTAAAGTTTAGTTAGGTAGTGGGTGGAGCTCGGACAGTAAAATGAGCGTTAATGCATTTTAAAGGGGCCCTCTAAACCTACACTTGGGTCGCAAGTTCTAAACGCTGCTCGGAGCTCCTCTTCCTACAACACGATGGGTAAGGTGATTCCATGGAACGCTAAATACGTAGTTATAATAGTTTCTTTACTTTATATGATTTTTTTTTTGTTTAATGAGTAGTGATACTCAACGACATGTTTTATCTCTGTCACAGATAAGCTATAAATAATTCATCTCACCCATCGTTTTTACAGTTCGAAACTTTGTAGATTTACCTTTATGAGCTCTAAATCTATCGCATGACTTTAACCTAAAATATTACAAAACTAACGCACACTTTAACACTAAATAAACTCTATCTAAAAGCAATTAACGATTTTGCAAATAAAAATCCATTTCTTTTAACTAATATTTTTACAAAAAGTGAATGGCTTTTTATTTTATTGTAACATACGTTTGCGCTTGCTTTTAATTGGTACAGTAGCTAACAAGCTTTCCGTTACAATGTTCAAAAGGAAAATGTATGAAATAGTTTAAAATTTAACGATTTTGTAAAGTTATATCGAAAAATTAAATTCTAATAGTTGTAACATTTGTTTTATTTAACAACCATTCTAATTTACAGTATTTTAAACTTTCGTTTTAAAAATTATAGTTTATTTATAGAATACAGAAGTGATTAGAGTTTGAATAAAAACAATAAAACTTTTTCTGACGGAGATTCTGCGGAATTGTATTAAAGGACCTAAGTTACTTAAGAGTAATATTTCAGAGTGATCGTATGTCCGATTCGTCGACATAATTTCATTGCTTTTACAGTCTTTGTCATATAAGACTACCCTCTTTTACAAAATGTTCTTAAGTAAATATTATAAAAAAATACGAAGCTGGATTTGAACCCGTGTATCCTAAAATCTATTTATACTGCTAGTGAATTCACTAACAACGATTGTAATTTCACTGTCTTTATAACTTCAATAAAACAATTTATTGTAACTCATTTTTAAAGGAATCTATTAAAATATACTCTTAATTCACCATGTACCCGATTAAACATGAATATTAATAAAATGTAGCAGGACTTTGGACTTTATATATATATGTATATATATATATATATATATATATATATATATATATATATATATATATGTATATATATATATATATATATATATATATATATATATATATATATATATATATATATATATATATATATATATATATATATATATATATATATATATATATATATATATATATATATATATATATATATATAAATATATAAATATATATATATATATATATATATATATATATATATATATATATATATATATATATATATATATATATATATATATATATATAAATATATAAATATATATATATATATATATATATATATATATATATATATATATATATATATATATATATATATATATATATATATATATATATATATACAATCATTATACTCGTAAATTGTAAGAAGTCAGTAAAGTGCCACGCGATATTTAATTTGCGGTCGCGCATCCATCACGCTCTGTTTGAGAGAACCACAACTTAATATTGTACGTTTTAATTGATTTTAGAGTGAACTTTTCAAATAAAAGAAAAAGTTTAGATTATACTTATATTTTAAATATATTTCCATATTTTCTTAGGGGGAATTGTGAAAAATGTTTTTATTAAAAATTTAAGAGGACCCAACAAATTATCAGAACCCAGTGTAGGATCTTGCGCTCATTTTGTGCCGACCAAGATCAACGGGCTGTTTTGCCAAAATGCCGCGCAGCCACGACGGCGCTGGTGTCAAACCGTTCGTTGAGAGTTGTCTAATCACGCGCCGTGAGCTTCGTCAATATATTCAAAATTTAAAATAAGAAGGTGTGAGCTGTGATAAATTGTGTTGATATTGTGATTTGTGTTACTTAACGAACTGTATAATGAAAAATACAACTTATACAATCGTCTCGGAATATTCGACTATCTTCAGTACCGTAGCAGTCGTCAGAAGTCGAGCCCAAGAGAGTTAAAAGTAACACATAAAATATTAAAATCATCCACTGAGCTATCGTAGTATTCAACCACCAGTATTATTAAAAACATGTGTAAATTGTGTTAAAGCTTAACAGTGAAGCTTTTGAAAAAGTATGATCATTTAGGCAACTGGCCGGGTTTGATGAAATATATTTAAAAGAATTATTTAATTTGGCAACAAAAAAAATGAGGACTGTCGTGGCGCATAGGCGCAACGTCTGCCTGTAACGCGACGGTTTCTGGGTTCGATCCCCAGTCGGAGAAGATGGATTTTTCTATTTCCATTTTCTTCGCTCTGGCAAAACTGGGCAAAGTGCGGCGTTGAATCCCGCCACTCAACACGCAATGCCTCAAAAAAGGCGGAAAGTGGGGACGGAGAAAGCAGGAACTAAGCAACGGAGTGTCTTAACACTACACTAGGTTCCACAGTTACTGTTGTTCCCTCTGCCTACCCTGCTATGTGCGGGATAAAGCGTGAAGCTAAAAAAAATGCAGATTTTTTTCTACAAATATGTTATAAGAAATAAACACAATTATGTTAATTATTGAAAAGAAAATTAAATTTATTTCAGCATATCAAAACAATATTTTTTTGTTTGATTTTATAACATAGTAACCTGAAAGCTGATCCGATCACTTCTTTTATATTAAAAGTTTAGAGAAGATTTAATAAAAAAATAACAATATAAGACATATTACACCTTTTTATATACATACAAATTGCAACCATGCATCGTTTTGGGACTGAGACTTAAATATTTCTATAAAAAAATAAAATATATTCTGTAATATTTATTTATTAGTATATATTTATAAATTTGTAAATTTATTAAGTCTTTTATAACATTTATATGTTTTCTTTATGCAGAGTTATATACTGTTAGAAGCAGATCCAAACTTTCTAAAATGTCCTCAATTTTAAATCGTAAATTGAGATTCTGCCAAATATCTACGAAATGCCAAAAACAATTCTCATAAACCTGGCCCCAATAAACATTCATATGTAGATTTTTAATTAGAATACAAACTGCGGAAGTTTAATTTATGGTATCACATTCGTCATGCTCTTGTCTGGCGTGTCACATACAGTACTCATGTCATTTGTCTCGCTGTTGATTGCAGCCGTTATGGCGCCAGAATTAAAAATTTTATTATTCAAGTGTGTATAAAGACTTTTAAATGTTTCGTTAAAGTAAAAGGTTTTCTTTTGACGTTGTATTAAAGTGGTAATTGTTTTAATTTTATGTACCTTATTCAGCACGCGACGGTTGTATAGCAAAAGTCGTTGAGACGAATCCTTATATTTAAAATAAGTTATAGCCCTCGCCTTTGTTTATGTAGACTGGGTATTTCAGGTAATACAAATAGTCTTAGTTCAGCTCATTAATACCCAAGGCACCTTCAAGTTTCAGTTTTCAACGCTTACTAGTTTTGGCTTACACAACCTTCCCTCAGATTATAGTCACTTAGACACGACAGCTTATTAAATTGTTTGAAATTTGGAAAATCTTCTCTCTATGATATATTACGTATGTCAAGAATATGTTTTTTGTTTAAATAAACTAAATAAAATATGAAATAGCCAGCTATCGTCGTCATTATCGGCCAAGTTTGACGGCTAACCATTTTTTTATTTTGTATTCCAATTTTTTCAGCTTCACGCTTTATCTTGCACATACCAGGGTACCGTAGGAACCTACCGTACTGAAGGAACCTAGTGTTAAGACACTCCATTTTCCGTTTTCCATCTTTTCGAGGTTTTGCTTGTTGAGTGCCGAATGTTAACACCGCAATTTGCCTAGAGCGATGAAAATAGAAATACAAAATGTTCTCCGGGTGGCAATCGAACCCACAACCCGTCGCGTTTACAGGTAGACGCTACGCCTACGCTACTACGCCCTTTGAGGATGGCGTTGTATTTCTCAATAAAATTAATTACAAAGTTTAGTTGCTTATAGAGCGTATTATTAATATAAATACACACATACTGTAATACATATATTTAATATATAATGCAACACACACAATGCAACTTTTTAAAACTAATTTGTAATGTTTTTAAAGGAACTGTTTTAAAAATATATTGATATTTCTAACTTTTTTTTTCTTCACTTAAAATTTTCAGTCTTCTAATAACAATAAGACTTTTTATCAATAAGAATTTTGATATATTTCTCATTTCATACAAAAATATTGCCAAATATATCTATTTCTATAATTGCATTGTCGATGGATATACTCTGAGACCATTTTCGCTTATACCGCTCTCGTCTTCACTATTGAGATTTTTTAATTATTTACACATTACAAATGATCGGCTTAGCCGTTTAATCTGCTGGCTAGTCTTATTATCAGCTAGTCATAAGACGTTTGAATTACAAAATAAAATACTATTTTTTTTTATTTTTTATCCCTCATGAGATATGATTAGACTGAATTATCTGCGATTTCCACTAAAATAGCAAGACAATGCGTGTTAAATTATAAAATTTTGCCACAATGAAAGGAAACCTGTTCCGAATCAAACCTGTTACTATATCTAATAATATATGTATACTATACAAAGTAATATTAGTGAGAAATATTCCATTGTCGAAGCAGCATTTTTCAATCTCTCTATAGGATACAAATTTCATATAACATAAATTGCCTTTGCAGAGACTTGCATGTATTAAAAATCCGCTGACTAGAAGCAGGCTCGGCACACTGATAGCATCGTGTAAAGATCCGTTGGCTGCCAACTACGCCAATATTTTTCTTCATTCACGCCTTGATAAAGTACATAGATAAACGTTGGTTAGATGTAGATTCTACTGGAACATAGTAGGTCAATATTTTTTAAATTCTAAGAGGATTTTGTTCTATTCTTTATATAGAATAAGATTATGATTATCTATTTTAAATATAATAAATGTTGAATTTCTTTTATGGAATCTGTGACTAAATTATATATACATTATATGAAGTAAGTGTAAAAAGCACCTCGTCTGTCCGTTCCCTGCTTTCCACCTTTTAAGGCTTTGCATGTTTAGTAGCGGAACTCACTTGTTGTAGTTGCTAGACCGAAGAAAATGAAAACAATATAATCCCCTCTTTCAAAATGGGAATTCAAGCTATAAGCAGTCACGTTGTAATTTAACATACAAATGTGCCACAACTAAAATTAAAAATACTAATAATTACCTAATTAATATTTAACAAGCAATTTAATTGAATTGAAATGTATTTTTTTAAAAATTATTAATGACTAAAGTTGTTTCAAAATAAATTTCCTTTATACTAAAAGCCTTCTATGTTTTCATCTCACGGGATTTCAGAAAATATACTCAACATACATTTAAAGTGCCAGCGCGGATTAAAAGTAATAAATAACTCTTTAGATCCAGAAGTTATAAATCGACGTAGCAAAAAGCGTTACAAAACTATTCCATTACCATTCTGAAACGTCGTACTTAAGCAAAAAGTTCGCCTTAGTGTTAACAAAAACCAAAGGGAAGGTGGTTAATGGGAAATCGATAGTGGACGTTGATGACCGTTGATGAATGAGTCTTACAGTTTCATTTCTGTGTGCTATTCGTTTTTTGATTGTTCTTAAACTTATTATATGACTATTGAAAATATTTAAAAAAGAAGAGCTTTAAAGCATAATTTTATATATAATATTCATTGTGACGCAGCGTATATAGTGTAGTATCTGACTGTAAACGCTATAGTACTGGGTTCTATTCTCTTTTGAATTTAAATTGATTATAGCATCATGCTTTATTCCGCACATAGAGTTGACAGAGGGAACCACAGAAACAATGGAAACCTAGTGGTAAGATCAATTCCACGCTTTCTGCATTTTCTAGGTATTGCGTGTAAAGTGGCGGAACTCAACGACGCGTTTTGCCAAGTTGCCAGAGCAAAGAAAAGACAAATGAAAAAATTCATCCCTGAAACGCAATGATTTAACATTCGGTAGAAAGTGGGAAACGCCGTCTTTTTTTTTATTATACGAGAATTATAATGTAAAGAATTGTATATATTTCTATTGAATTTTTGTGTGCATTTAGTTAAGATCCTGTGCCGTCTTATATGACACGTCCTCATGTTACGATTATTTGATTAGAACGTTGTAAAGTGCATATCAAACCAATGTATCCAGTCTAACTGCATACATATTTGTATATTTTGCTGAGCTGCGTAAGTTCTCATCGAGAGTCTTTCATACATATATATGAAATATAATTATTTATTTTATTTCATTTTCACATTTTTCAAATTTTTACCACTCAAAAAGATGTTAAAAGCTTATAAATAGTTTTATCTGACAAAACTAACCTAAGATATATCTTCTTAAATATTAGACTCTTGTTGTCATATTCAAAAACTTTATATATAAATAACCTTTATGTAAATCTTAACAGAAATGTATATCTAAAATATTAACTCATACATTACCATGTATTAGGTCTGTAAGTGACATTGCAGCCAATTACCCTCGCAACCATGCGTCTGATTGAAATTAAACAAGCTTGATTGAGGAGTTGATGAGTGTGCCAACCATGGAATTATTTATCGCTTTGTTAACTCTTGTAGCTGTTTGATATTTGTTTGATATGCTCGTTCAGATGTTATGGCCATTGATATGGGAAATCAGCTAATGTTTTTATTATCATTATTATGAAATTAGCTTACATGTAATTAGATTTTAAAGTCTTGTATATAAACATCTAAGTATTTGAGAATGTTTTGTGTTTATACCTCACTATTGGTAGTATTGGTACAAAGTGCGGTGTTGATTTACGCCACTTGGCTGATATTCGAAAACTTAATCCTAACCTAAGAAAAAGCAGAGAATTCGGTAAATGAAATATTTACCGCCTACTCTACTTTATTTGAAAATGCGTATATCTAAGGGAAGACATGTGTTCGCATTTTCTAGATTTACCATATGTGTGACAGGTATATAAGTCTAGACTATAGCTTTTTTAAACGTTCACACACTACTACTACTCAGAAGCGAATATCGTAATCGAATTTCCAACCGTTACGTCCTATACTTTATTATAACCTAAAACTTATCCTAGTACATTTTTGATCTCGACAAAGTAAAAGAAATCTACTAAAACGATAAAAACAAAGCCTTTATACCGGCCGCTGTGCCCACAATTTCTGTCTTGTTGTGTATTCAACTTTCTCGCCCTGCGGCTATCTGGCTACGTCTTAAGGGAACACGATCTTACTTTTTATATGAATATCAGATTGAAAGTAAAGTTTAAATATTCTTCAAATATTTACCATGGAAGATTTTTGTTTGATTATTACCATGAAATTATTTAGATTTTGTTATATTTAGTGTTTTATGAAGAAAATATTGTAATGTATATATGTATTCATATGGTTACTATGAAACGTTTCCATATATAGTTAATTAACTATGGGCTTATTAAATATTTGTTGTTTTATATCTAAAAGGACATACAGTAGATTTTTAATAATATTAATAAAATAGGAATTAGTATGTCTGTACGTGCTAATCTCACAAACTACTAAAAAATAAATAATATTATTAAATCTTAGTGTTGTTATCAAAATTTTACCAGAACAAAAGACAGACATATATATATATATAGATATGTATTATGTATAAAATTCAAAAGTGCTGTGGCGTGTTCACGACAAGCGCTAGCGACAATTCTACTTCGAATGCTGGAATATTTTAAAGGACTTTTTTCATTCGATTTAATTTTTAGGCTTTTTGATATTTGTATGTTTTTTTTGTTTTTAAGGCAAGGTAGATAGGCAATAGATATAAGAATGTAAACTCAGTTTATTTTATCTCTTTCAACTCTCATTAATGACAACATCTATGAGATTGAGATTGAGGACCGTCGTGGCGCAGAGGCGCAACGTCTGCCTGTAACGCGACGGTTACTGGGTTCGATCCCCAGTCGGGGAAGATGGATTTGTCTATTTCCATTTTCTTCGCTCTGGTAAATTAGGCAAAGTGCGGCGTTGAGTTCCGCCACTCAACACGCAATGCCTCGAAAACGGCGGAAAGCGGGGACGGAGAAAGCAGGGACTAAGCAACGGAGTGTCTTAACACTAGGTTCCCATGGTCCCTGCAGTTCCCTCTGCCTACCCTGCCTTGTGCGGGATAAAGCGTGAAGCTAAAAAAAAAAAAAAAAAAAAAAAATCTATGAGATTTTCTTGATAAGAATCATTTCTTCTATAAATATTGTCCACCAATTTCAGTACGTTGGTTCTAAAATAGTAATATGTAAAAGTATTTTCATATTAACATAGTTTCATAATGTACAATATTTTTATTATTTGTATTTTCTATATTTTAATACATACTTGAAATATTCTATTTAGCTTACAGTGTTTCTCGCATATAGTAGTAAATATATATGTATATGTATGTGTATGTGTATGTGTATGTGTATGTGTATGTGTATGTGTATGTGTATGTGTATGTGTATGTGTATGTGTATGTGTATGTGTATGTATATGTAAATTTATTATTTTTTTATTTTTTATTTTTACAATAGGAAGCCAATATAACGTACAATGATGTAAAATTTTTTCTTAACATTAAAAGTTTTACAATATAATGTAGCTACAAAGTACATTACAATTATAGGCTAACTCAGCATGCACTGTAATAAAACATAAAAAAAATAAACTTTTTCACACTTACTCCATGTTTACAAATATATAAATTTAATTTATTCTACTCGCATTATATAGAAACATGTTAAAAGTAAAAGTAAAAGCGAATATAAAAAATAGACTTTACACTAAACAACCTGTTAAAAAAAATATAACAAAGGAATTTAACCTCAAAAATTCATTAAAAAACTATTATATGTATAAATTAAAGTTATTATTATGTATATAAAAAATACTCAAAAATAAAAACAAAACTAAGCTTAAGCTAAATATATATATATATATATATATATATATATATATATATATATATATATATATATATATATATATTATATATATATATATATATATATATATATATATATATATATATATATATATATATATATATATATATATATATATATATATATATATATATATATATATATATATATATATATATATATATATATATATATATATATATATATATATATATATATATATATATATATATATATATATATATATATATATATATATATATATATATATATATATATATATATATATATATATATATACATATATATATATATATATATATGTATTATATTAATTTAATAAAACGTCATGTTTCGAAATAATACTAATTTACATAATCTATGATACTGAAATTCAAGACAGTTCTCGCGTAGCAGATGCGCGAAGTCTGTTATGGCATAGAGTAATTTAAATGTTTAAGTTCAACAACATCAAGCTAATTATTTATTTATATACTTAAAAGTTATTGTGGAACATTAAAGTCGGGGTCATTAAGTTTATTATAATTATTTATTTTATGGACAGTAAAGTAATATGACATATACATATAAGCTTGAATTTGTTTGCCTTACCTTTTATATATGTGTATAAGGTAAGGTAAGGTAAGGTAAGGTAAGGTGTAGTAATCTTTTTACCTTACCTAATATTTTTTTACGCTCTTTACCTAAATGTTATATAAAATCAACATAAGCATTTACCTATGTAAGACAGCATATTCTGAAGACACTACATTTGTATGTAACGTTGAAGCTGGGCTGTTACACTAACATATGGTAATGTCACGTAGGATTTCAGTTTCAGATTTATAGCTGCCTACCCTGCGGCCGGCGTCTCTGATGTACACGAGACGCTGGATTTATGCGACGTTTATAGGGGAATTTAAATAGTATGTACCTGCTATAGACATTTTGATGCACTTAGAATATTGATTTTTGTACAATCTTCTTAGTTTTATGAAATTAAGGCATTTCTAGAGTAAGTCGACCTATCTTTCTTTGTAGAGAAAGCTATGTCACTTTCTTAGGTTTTGTTTTAGTCTATAATGAATATTTAAGTTACGTGATTATTCAGTTTTCTGAGATAGAATTTTGATGATGATGATGGAATGTTATTATTTAACGTCGTAAAAATTAAACTTACTGAAGTATATTTTATATTACCTCATAATGATAATGAGTCCTAAATAAAATGCTGTTATGTCGTCAATGTGTAAATTAGTTACTATTTTATTTAGAATGTGCAGTAATTAGGTATGTATCAATGAGGGACGGTCCAACTAAGAAATTGTAATTAGATAAAATAAAGATTAAATAAGATGAAGATGGTTTTTCTACTTTATATATTGTCTCGTCTCTTTGGAAAGTGGAGTACGTAGTGTTTTAACTCTATATTTAGAAAGTATTTGTCTACTTTATATATAAATAAAGTCTTAAGTCACAAAATCACGTAAAGACCGTCACTATATAATTTTTTATTCAGCTTACAGCAGGGGGAACCTCAGGAACAATGGGAACCTAGGGTTAAAAAAGACCTTATTCGCTTTCTGCCTTTTAGAGGTATTACGTGTTTAGTGGCGGAACTCAACGCCATCAACCAACAAAAAATCCATCTTCTCCGAGTGGAAATCGAACCCACAAGCCGTCGTGTTTAAACGCTACTCCTCTGCACCACGACGGTCCTGAATTTATATACATATATAAAATATAAGCATACATATTCGCATATATATTTGTATGTATAGTAGTAGTATAGCTCAATTTAATGAAGACACAATTAAGCACAGTATTATACACTTACAAGTTTCGGCGGCCATCTTGACTAATTACGCCTAAGTTATGACATAACTGCTGTATAATGACCGTTGAAATGTATCTAATAATAGATTGAATGTACTATTTAAGTAAATCACGTAAATTAAACAACATATTGGTGGAGTGGTGTTTTGGGGTGATTTGGATTATGATTGGGAGTTCAATTTTATTTGGGGTACTGGTTTTATATTGTTTTATTTTTTTATATTTGAAAAAAAAAAATATTTGAAGCAAAACTAGGCTATTATACTTGTAATATGCAGCGCGGCGTTGAGTTCCGCGGTGTAACTTACAATGTCTAAGTTATTGGATTGAGATTATTGAAGAAAGTTACCTACCCTTTTATACGAAACCAAAAGAAACGTTCGCCATTTTTAACTCCTGTACTATTTTTTCCATATTATAATATATTATAATCTGTATTCCTTACACGATAAGGATTTTGGATAAGTAATGGCGCAGTTGGCACAGTGTCAGTGGCTCTACTATTGAAACTCGATAGCGAGTGTGTTTTACACAACCACGTAGTAAAAAAACTAAAATATGTATGTGTTCACGCTTAATACCGCACACGGCAGGGTAGACAGAGGGAACTGCAGGAAGTACAGGAACCTAGTGTTTAGACACTCCGTTGCTTAGTCCCTCCTGTTTTCCTCCGTCCCTGTTTTCCGACTTTTTCGATGCATTACGTGTTAAGTGGAGGAACTCAACGCCACGCTTTTGCCTAAACTAAGATATAAATATAAAAAAAAAAACAAAATATTAAAAAAATATTTAATTCATACTTTTTATAATTTATTCTTACACAATATAAAAACAGGCGAATATAATATAATTACGGTATTTCACTGAGACGAGAGAGAACTGTCAATTTCAACACTCAATCAATTTTGTCATAATGTAACTAGATCAATATAACAAATAAAATCGTTGGCTTTAAATTTATTACATACAGTCACGTTCCCAAACATTTCCATAGTAACGCTATAGGATAGTAGTCGTGCAAGAAAAATTGTGGGAAATCTCGTACGCCGTAACCACGTGCACTTTTGTTTCATTCGATACGTGTAAGCTGAGTATACAATGATGGGGGAGATAGGAAAAGAATTTCAAACGTTTTAAAATAAGTATTACGTTTTTAACCCATTTTTCTTGCTATTTTGTGGCGTTGACGCAGAAAGTTGAGTTAATAAAACACTCTCCGCTTGAACTCGGAAATCTAAGAATAAAAATCTTTAATATCTTCAAATATTCTATTATATCACAATTATATATATATATATATATATATATATATATATATATATATATATATATATATATATATATATATATATATATATATATATATATATATATATATATATATATATATATATATATATATATATATATATATATATATATATATATATATATATATATGTGTGTGTGTGTGTGTGTTTTAAAAACTTTATGTATTTTTCTTAACGTAGTAAAATAATAAAGAATATTATAATATATAACACTTGTAGACATATTTTACTTTCAATATATTATTTGTTTATCGTTCCTTGTATAAATATGTTATTATTTTAAAACTTCACATGCCAACGTAGCTTTCCCTCGAGAATGTAGAGACAATTTACATAAACTCTGTTAATACATTTATTAATATACGCAAATAAAATATCCCTCGGGTACAACTGAATTTTTGGCTGAAAACACTGGCGGACTATACTAAATTCGTTCAGTAATATGGAAATGATAACATGAAAGGTAAATGATAACTTTCGAAGCACAGAGGCGTAGTGTCTACCTTTAAGGGTGACGGTTTGTGGGCTCAATTCCCCACTTGGGGAGGGTGGCTTTTTACATTTTCATATTAGTTATTCTAGCAACTACGGCAAGCGCGGCGTTGAGTTCCGCAACTCAATATGCAAAAGCTTCGAAAGGCGAAAAATGGGATACGGTTCTAATAGTTCCTGTGGTTCCCTTTAAAATATGTATAAATATTGGATATTATGAATTGGAACCTACGTTTCTTGCAACTTCATTTATGATGCTTACCTAAGAATTCTATAATTCTAAAATTATTTCTTATTGAAATAAGGATTAGTACTATTATTTGTGTTGAAATTTAAATAATATTTCAACAAAACCACACTTCGTGTATGTCTTATAATTCTTAATGTATATTCAGAGAATTTCTGTATTTTTCCTATTCTCATTGTTTAAATAAAAAATAATATAGTACAATTTTAAACATTATAAAATAAATCGAACCTATGACCTAAGTCATAAAACATAACTCTTTAACGTTCCCAACTTTTAAAATAATCATCAAAGTGCAACACTATGGTGTAAAACATCAATACTGTTAGTATATACATCTTTTGTATACTAAAAACAAAACTCTAGAGATATTTCAATCCGAGATGTATTTCATTTTGTTAATTCACAAGATGCGGTCGAATGATTTTCATTTTCTTTGCAAAAAATGGGTCCTGAAACGCGTCGACGGTGTAGAGTCATCATTTTGATTATAAAATGCTATATAACTAGCTTTCGCTCCAGGGTTTTCTTAAAATTTTTTTCGGTTACTTAGGATATGTTGTAAGTCTTAGTTATTTTCATTGATCACGTGGCTAAGGTCATAAATAACCTTATACATAATGTAATAACCTTATACATAATGTAATAACTATATTCATATATGTGATATATTGATATATAATATGGTGACAACGAAATTATTTTTTTTTGTCGTAATAGTTACGTAGAAATCGAACCAATCATCTCTTGCACCGTTACTTCTTCATCCTATTACGCCACAATATGAGCTGTGCACACAGTTATTGATAAATTTACGCATTACTGGTAAATCTCTATTGTTAAAGCTTTATTAATTTTATATGCCAAACCTACAGCAAAACCACTATTTAAGTATGTGAAACCACAAAAATATCGGTCTATTCATTAATTTATCATTATTTTCTATATAAATGAATGATCGAATTATATTGAGGGTGCTATGGCACTGTATGAAAACGTTTGACTGTAAAACCGATGACTGTGAGTGCTTTCGAGCATATGAGAGTAAGTAAGTATCTGACTCCGGTAAGCCCAAGTGTTCTGCCAAGAATTGGGGACCAAAGTGTCTTGACATCGTATTTCTGCTTTCAGGTTGATGCTATATTAATATTCTTGAAGATATTGTCATAGAGAAAGCTTGGCCATGTATACATGTAATTAATGATAGAGTAAGCGCTAAGTAGGCAGGTTGTACTTTGAATTAAAAAAAAAACAGCTAGTTTTTTGCCAGGACACAATAGTTTTTTATTCGTATTACTTGTAAATTTCTAGTAATGAGACTTTTTCTTACCTTTTAGAAATTATGCTAAGACTTTATAACTATTATGAAAAACTTTGTTTAGGATATAGATTCTAATGGTTTGTATGGTGCGAAGCTTAAAGGAATTTAGCTACCCATATGTGTAAGTATCTCACATATTGTGCCTCTTTAATTGTGAATTAAAGCTCACTTCCAATGCCAGAGCTTCCTTCTCTACTCTAACCGAGAGAAACAAATAAAATAAACGAAATATTGTAAATTGTATAAATGTTTTATTGAAGCATCTGTTAGGTGTCCTCTCGAATTCGTGTAATTTTACTCAAGACCCGACAGTTATCGCTTTGTAAATAGTATTCACTGTTTACGTTTCTTTTACGATTGACATTTTTATTATCGTTCAATGCTTTTATACTGCTGTAAATGGAAATCTGAATTTAGTTTGGTTTATTTATCTTTATGCCGCCTTGGTGCAGCTGGTATGACTGTGTACGCGACAGTTGAGGAAAATAAAATATTTTAATTGTTCTCACTCTAGTCACAAGACAAAGCAAGCGATGAGTAACGCCACTTATAGCAATCACAATCACAATATCTTCAACATTAAAGAAAGATGCCTAATAGAATGTCTCAAGTGTCAACTACGTTGTCCACTTTACGTTCGTAGCAGCCTAAGTTTGGTAAAATTACGTAGCAAAAAGCGGAACCCAACGCCGTAATAGTAAAATATAATAATTTAAGTCCCGATCACAAAATACACGCAGTATGTTAAATCGTAAAACAATATCATTACTATAGTATATAATTCAGTTGTCAACACCCGTTCCGTTCTCACGGTAGCCGATGATTCTATACAAAACATTGCTATCATTGCAACGCTAGAGTTTATTTAAATAAATAAATAAACGCAACGCTGGCTACGGATTATCTGAAACCCTGCGGTCCGATGTGCATTCCAATTGAAATAATAATATCTGTTTATTTGAGATATAAACTATTGGTGCTGTTATATTTTCTGTTTTACGAACAAGCGAATTAATACGAATTTAGATATATATGTTAGAGGGTATATAAAAGCATTTGGATTAGTTAATAAGTATTATTGATTTGTGATTTGCAAATTTTATTTAAATATGTATACATATATATTTATATATGTATATAAATATATATGTACTTAAAACAAATACATAAGGATTGGATTGTCAATCAATACGGTCCTTATTTACCTCACTTGCCTCGTCTACTGTCATTAGCCTCCTCATATATGGCGTCCGCTCACATTTTTTACGTGACCTTCGTTCAGTAACATCAATATTGTGCTTCTAAACGTATGTCCCGAAATTACCTTAGAATTGAATTCGTTATGTAATAATTTTAATGCATATATATCGTTCACATGATAACATACCGAACTGACCTAAACTAAAACTAGCAAATTTTGGCTAGCTTATCTTAGTCAAAAAAGAACGTCTTATGACATAACTACGGAAAACGTGTCATACTAGAGGAAGTATTATATTCAAGGAAAATGCCATTTGGAAATTCTGAGCGTGTTTTGGGCTTTTAAACTCGTTTCGTCCTATACAATGTCTTGGCAAAGTTTCAGCTTTCATAAAGGGATCGGAAGGGCGATGTTGAATTATTTACAAATATTTTTTTCGATGCCCTTGTGACACAGTTTGTGGGAGCCAAGTTGTACACGTTGACTTTAAGTACGAACAGTAATTTGAATGTCAAATCTATGAAAGCAACTTTTTTTCACGTAGCAATAATGTTATCAACTTGAATAGAGAAAATAAGAATAAAATGCACAAAGTGTCTTAACACTACGTTTCCTCGATTCGTGCGGTTCTCTCACAACATCGTACTGTAAGCGAGATAAAGCGTGAAGATAAAATAAGTAAAATGACGGCAATAGAAGAAAAATGTATACACTTAAAAGTGAGGACCGTCGTGGCGCAGAGGCGCAACGTCTGCCTGTAACGCGGCTAACGCGACGGTTACTGGGTTCGATCCCCAGTCGGGGAAGATGGATTTTTCTATTTCCATTTTCTTCGCTCTGGCAACTAAGGCAAAGCGCGGCGTTGAGTTCCGCCACTCAACACGCAATGCCTCGAAAAAACGGCGGAAAGTGGGGACGGAGTAAGCAGGGACTAAGTAACGGAGTGTCTTAACACTAGGTTCATATGGTTCCTGCAGTTCCCTCTGCCTACCCTGCCATGTGCGGGATAAAGCGTGAAGCTAAAAAAAAAAAAAAAAAATGTGTAATTAAGTGCTGAATTATATAATAAAGAAGTGAAGATTGTATTATAGATTAATATTCTTTAATTTAATTTTTACCTCTTTTTTCTCATATTAAGAGACAACCAGAAAGAAATTATTTCAATTTTGTCGGAGTGGATAAAAAAAACAAACAACAGAAAAGGAATACAAAATTGATATGATTGAAACATTGATTGATAACAGTAAAATTATGTCCACATTATAAACGTAAATATATAAACTAATCTCGATCCGATACTAAAATCGTAGTACGTAGCAAATATATCAGTGTCTGGTATATCACATAATATCAGTTTCATAAAAGAATAGCAAAGATACATAAGGAAAATCTTAATTCCTTAATTCCTTAAGACGGCTAGCAAGGTGGACGTGAGGAGCTACGTGCTTAGACTCTACATCGTAGCTTCGTAGAGCCATTAGCATTGTGTTTATTAAAAATATTGTTATATATTTATTTGATTTTTTAATATATTTGTAGATGATTTGTAGCAAATAAAAAATATATTAAAATTAAAAATGGAAACGAATTACTTATTTTGTAAAAAAATAATAAATATATATTTTGGGGTTAATATTACTATTGGTAAGGTCCTTATAACCTCATTATAAAAATTATTTGTATATTTGAAAACAAAAATTCTAAGCTTACAGCTTAGAATTTTTATTAACGAGTATCTCTTTCTGATATAACGCCTTGTAATTATTAAACAAGACCTCAATTCAAGAACATGTACATTCCACTAACATGCGCATGCCATTAACAGTCCAGTCTATTTACATTTATATCGCTTACTTAGAAGCTAATCTAATTCGTACTCACCTAAGCTTAACGCGTGTTTGGTAACTCAATTGTACATATGCTTCTAGTGACATTATTAAGTTTGCAAGAAGCTAGTTAGGCAGATAAGATGGAAAATAATTGAAGAAGTAGAGTATTTTGACACTTTGACATTCACTGTGACCGTGAAATAAGT
Source organism: Dione vanillae (assembly GCA_037178615.1). Taxonomy (NCBI): domain Eukaryota; kingdom Metazoa; phylum Arthropoda; class Insecta; order Lepidoptera; family Nymphalidae; genus Dione; species Dione vanillae. The sequence continues at coordinate 794,709 of JAZFAU010000033.1, forward strand.
GCTGATAGAATTCTAACACTATTTTTTATAAATATTAGTAATATTAAAAAAATCATAGATTTTAAATCTTATTTCATTCGGTAGTACCAGTCGAGTTGCAGCCTGTTTCAATTGACAGTATTTTTTTATTTGGTAAATATAATCTGGTATGCGGATAAATTTTAATAATTAGAAACAAGTGCAAAAATGTTCCGGCTAAATCTAAGATCCACCCTTGGCTGTAGATAGTATATACTACTAGATATATTACTAGAGTGGCACATTTGAAAAATGCTCTACTCACTGACATGGTGTTTTTCCTTACTTGTTCAGCTAGCTTTGCCTTTAGAAATTAAGTTATTAAAAGTTGTTATGTTCACATATATCTTTTAATATGGAATAGGCAGTAAAAGCCTATTGATTTAATACTCTATTTTCAACTACCCCATTCAGAGACACTCAACGGTATATTTAATGACAAAACAAACTTGTACGTGTTTATAATCACATATACTTAATCTTTATATAAACATATACAATATAAAATGACAGAGAAACTTACAATCATATTATAAATACGGATATGCAGATACGCTACCAAATATCGAGCTTTGTAATTTATGTTAAATAGCTAAAGGTGTAGCCTTAATGACACGATAACCAAAGCCTTTAAATAACGATATATAGGGTTTAAATTTCAATGATCACCATATTAAGAGCTAACGTGGACCCGTTCGCCCGTGAAGCGTAAAGCTAATAAACAATAATTTAATGCCAATTGCTAGAGGGATTTAGAAATTTGTACGTAATAATATATAGTAAGACAATTAGTACGTTTATTTCGATAGGTAGATTATCATTAAAGGTGGTTTTTGGCACTACGCATCTTCTTGTATGTATTCTATACTTTTTATATATTGATTACTGAATGGTGAAACTCAACGCCGCGCTAAATAATAATATTAGTTATAATAATTGCGTATAATAATTGTGGCTTAGCGGCTGAGCGTCTGATTACAAAATGGTTTTAAACAGTTCGATTTTCACTTGAAAAAATGCTTGAATATTCTTATCTAAACAAAGGCCTTCACAAGGAACTGCGACATTAAGTTCCTCCGCAAACGAAACGCAGTGTCACAAAATTTGAGCAAAAAGTAAAGAGCAAAGAGCTTGGACACTAAATTTGCTAAAACTACCTTGCCTTTCGGAACTCAAGATTGAACATATAACCTCAATCATGTTAGTCAAAAAAACAAACTTCAATCTATCAATAATTCAATCATTTTTTATAAATTACAATATGATTACGTTTATAATTAGCTCTGTCATAATTAGCTTTTAATAATTAAAATTATTGAGGTTAACAACATTTTATAGAATAACTGATTTCGATTACATCAATTTCATAATCGAGTACTTATTTGTTTAAATTTTCACAAACGTTTACATTTAACCGTTAGTGAAATCTAACGTAATTATTAGTTAATTTATTACGAAATAGATTCATTATGAAGAACACAATTAAATTATAAATAATTAACTTTTTAAGTACTATAAATTTTAACGTTGTCTTTCTATGGGTTTTTTTTATAATATAAGATGACAAACGAACAGAAGGGCCATCTGATGGTAAGTGGACTCCCTCGCCCATAGACGTCTACAATCCGAGAGGATGTGGATGCGTCGCCAACCAAATACCCAGATCCTCCTTTATGGGCTTCTGAAACTCTCACTCACTTGTTAAAACACAGCAGCATTAATATTCTACTGTTTCACGATATTTTGTGAGAGCGTGGTAGTTACCCGGTTCGAGTCTGGCCCTTTTGAGCTACTGGTGTCGGTATCTATGATCGTTATAGTTTGTTTTATTTTATAATTTTATAAATCTATTTATGATAGGTGATATTAAGCAAAAATTGTTAGATTATATTAATTTCATAGAAATATACAGCTATATTTAAAAATTTATATAAACTTTTAGAATGATCATTCAAAATAATAGCAGCCATTGTTCAAAAGAACGTTAAATTCTCACGTTAATGCATTAAACATTTTCACGCGAAAAACGAACGAGTTGAAAAGTTATCGTTTTAAGTGAATTTTAATTCTTAGAAAACTCTGCGGACACGACAAAAGACAATTTAACTCGGCCAAAGAAAAGAGTGTTTCGACTTTGATACAAAAAGACAGCCTAAGAGAGCTGACGCTAAGTGAATAACTGAATAGTTAAACTCTCATAATATTTACATAAACTGTACATTAACGGTTTGCCGTGAGTAATACGATTTAGCGATACACAAGTGGAAATTTCAAATGATTTTTTTCATAAATTATTACTAAAATAATCAATTGTAGTTAATATTTGATATACTTTTAACTAAATCTGTAATCATATCTATTATATCGGTAATTTAAAAATAAAATAAAAGAACCTTGTAGTTTTTTCTTAATTTTTATATTATGAGTATGAAATATTCATTAAAAATATAAAATTGAGAAACTAGTTATATAGGTTTTAAATTTTGTGACATTATTTATATTTATATAAATATAGTGAATATATGATTATATATAATTTACATGTAATGCTATGTTTACATTTTGTATGAAAACCAACACACCACAATAAAAATGTAAAATATTTTACAAAACTTGTCTAAGTAACAAAAAATCTATTTACGATATTACCATGATTATTAAAATAGAAAGAAACAAAAATTACAGTAACATATTTAAAAATATATTAAAAATATTCTATAACAATAATAAAACGCGAACGCTTACAGTTTAAGGCGAAACGCCCACGAAGCTGAAAGGAACGTATGGCCCGTGGTAAATGAACCAAAAAAATCACATTGATCGAATACTCCCTTTAATGTAATATGAAATGGGGAGTATTTCATTGCATGACTGTGGGAATTTGTATTACGGTCTAAACGCAACATTACACAGACGTAATATATGATTGATATAATGTCCTTTGTTGTTGTAGTTAACAATTTATAGTTAGACTAAGTGGCCATGACTTATAATTTATAATTCATAGCGTACTGTATACGGGTTAGAGCAGCGTATGATTGAATTTAGTATCTAAACGTTCTCTCCGTTCTCCACGATACAAATAGATTAAAGATTAGCAAGTTGAGTGGCAAAGCTTTTATGCTAAGATACAAAACCTGTATAAAGCAAAGCATCAAAAACAAAAACTTTTACTTTTATTTCTTTCACTGTAGTGCAAGTCTTACATGGAAACTACTTTGCATGCAACCATCAAGTACTTTGCTACTAACTAGATTATTTACCAACAATTTTTAAAACGATAAAGCCGTCCCACTTGATTCTGATGCCAAAATATAAATATACTAAATTTATGCTTACTCACGAAACGTTAGAGAATCCAATTTTTAGACGCGCGAAATAAGCTTTACTGAATACATGAATTGATTTGTATAGCATTAAGCGAATAAAACATTTATGTGTAACAGAAAGCTTTTGGCAATAAATTACACAAGGGTTTGAAGAGTTTCTAATTTTTAGGGTACGGTATCTCAATGGAGTGGAATGGAATTTATAACGTCACTTAGAGACCATTTTTCCTTGCATAGCGGGATATGAAGAGGAAGTTAAAATCCAATACCCAAATCTGAAACCTTTTGGAACAAAGGGAAAATCAAACTTGTAAGTTCTCACAATCAAAAGATACGGCCGTTTACCCTTTCCTTTATATTCACATATTTTGACGCTCGGAGTATCCTAGATGATAGAATTTGGTAAGAAATAAAAGCTTATATAATTTTATTAAGTGAAAATTGAGAAAAAATAGATAAGTTGCGTCATCGGTACATCAGATAAAAGTTTATTATGTCAAAAATATTACAGAATAAAGTATACACACACAATTTATAATAATTTATATTTTTAAGTCACAGAATTTATTTATAATTTAGAATTAGTTGTAAGTAAGTACATATTCAATTTAGTAATAGAACTTGCAACCACTTATAAAATTAAATCACCAAAACCTCGTAACGGCCATCTTAAATAATGTAATTTAATTAATCCAAAGTTTGGTAGCAAAGTGTTTCAAATTTTAAGACGGCTGATAGTCCCAGGAGATTGACAAGCCGAGTCATTATGGAGGGTTCAGGTAGAAATTATTAATGTTTTCACTTAATTCTGAATACAGCTTAGTAGAGTGAGCTCTTTTAAATTTATGGGAAACACTCAATACGCAATACCTCGAAAAGGCCGAAAGCGGAGAATGGAGTGTCTTAGCGGTTCAAACACTTTCTGCGGTTCCCTATGCCTACCTCGCTATATTCGGGATAAACCGTAAAAGTATATAAAAATAACAATGCATTACATATATATATACATTATGAATATTGTATTTTGTTCGTAACAAATTTACAACATAGCTACGCGTTGAAACTATATTCAGAGGAGCTAGCATCTTCGTGTTATATAAAACTTGAAATGTTAAATCCTCTTTCTTCTTATTTTTTACATAACGTAATAATTTGTGATATATATATATATATATATATATATATATATATATATATATATATATATATATATATATATATATATATATATATATATATATATATATATATATATATATATATATATATATATATATATATATATATATATATATATATATATATATATATATATATATATATATATATATATATATATATATATATATATATATATATATATATATATATATATATATATATATATATATATATATATATATATATATATATATATATATATATATATATATATATATATATATATATATATATATATATATATATATATATATATATATATATATATATATATATATATATATATATATATATATATATATATATATATATATATATATATATATATATATATATATATATATATATATATATTTCACAAATTATTACGTTATATATATATATATATATATATATATATATATATATATATATATATATATATATATATATATATATAATTTAATCCATATTGAAATTTGTACACTCAGAACATTGTCCTACAGATTGTAGGATTGGATTTCGTCCAAGCTCTCAGGCTACCAACAGTAGTTGTTACAATCGTATAAAAATTTCATTGCAGCGAGACGTAAACGTATACCTTAATTAGTTATCCAAGACTTGTTACTTGGACAGTATCCAAGAGAGGTGGGTTCAAATACCACTTAGTTGGATTTACATAGAAATAATATATAATCTGTATCAGTTAGATGTAGATTATATTTTAATATTACATTAAAGTTGTGTAAAATTTATATAAATAATTTAGTTCTATATATTATATTTTGAATAACTCGTAATGTTGGATGTCTCTAAATTGACAATAAACTGAAAACAGAGTGTCTTGACACTCTCTCTCTTTCTAAATTTATGTTAACTTTACGCTCTTTACGTTCATCCTGCTATAATTTAAAAATTTCTACTGTCTCTACTTGTCCTTAAACAATATTATTGAAGAAAATACTTATATAAGAAAAATACATTGAATTATTTATATGTACCTCGCAAGATAAGTGCCACCGGCGAAATCGACTTGGATAATAGAATTACGAAACAAATAAAGTACGAGCATGTTGAAAAATAACCACAAAGACGATGTTCAGTTGGCTTTTCAATTTTTCATTTCGTCTCAAACGAGCGAGCACAAATTAAATATACATAGAACGAATATTCCAAGAGTTCTTTTGAGAGTATCTGTTAATTAAAATATCTTTTTGGATGAATATATTACGAGAGATATTAAAATCAAAACTTATTGTACTATTTTTTATAATATTATTGTTTTAGTAATAAACGGTGATTATATATAACAAAGTCTATAAATATATTGTATCCAGATTTCATCGGAAACCAAGCAAAGCTAGTTTGGACACTTACTCTCATACAAAACAGTTCATTGAAAGTAAAGCAAAAACTAGTACTTATAGCATATTATAACATAAAATATAAAAAATATTATTAAATATAGTTACAACAATAACAAAATAAATAATAAAAGCAGGTACTAAAGCAACGGAGTGTCTTAACACTAGATTCGTATGTTTCCTGCATTTCCCTCTGTCTACCCTGCCATGTGCGGGATGCCATATGTGCTCTGGTAAATTAGGCAAAGCGCGGCGTTGAGTTCCGCCACTTAACACGCAATGCCTCGAAAAAGGCGGAAAGCGGGGACCACTCTACGCCACGGCGGTAATATTACCGAGTACATCTAGCTTTAAAGTATCAACAAATAAAAAAGATTGAAATTTACAACTCAAACTAAAATTCTATAGGAAATATCAAACTAAAAATCTTCCCTCTAGTAACAAAGTTTAAGAAATAAATAAAGTATTCAGAGGTAGAAGTTTGTTTCGAAAAATGAAAATGACACGCCGGCGGCTTTGCTTAATGTCATGTACTGGACTTAATGCGCCACATATTTCACTTTTCTCGTCTTCAGTACTATTTTTTACTTTGCTTTCAGTGGACTATTTTGTATGACACAAGCAAGCCGTTCTAGCTTTTGTTGATTCATATATATATATATATATATATATATATATATATATATATATATATATATATATATATATATATATATATATATATATATATATATATATATATATATATATATATATATATATATATATATATATATATATATATATATATATATATATATATATATATATATATATATATATATATATATATATATATATATATATATATATATATATATATTGTAAAGCGTCTGGATCATCACCTTAGTGCAGATAAAGTTTCTCTAATTAACACGTTTGCGAGACACCTGTAGTGACTTCAAATTGGAATTCACTTTGTTCGCGCCTTAGTACTTCCGGTGTGTCTGTACTATAATTAACTAAGTTGCTTCATCAAATAGTCTAGCTTTAGTTGTATTTGATATAAATTTGTTTGCATTTTCTTTCTTCTTTGATTCTAAAGTAAATCAGATAGTAACTACACTCAAAAAAATGACTACACTACTCTTCTTATTTTGCACTTGCTGTAGAATATTATACAAAATAAGGCATTAAGTCCAAAAGTAAGTGGACAAATGATCAACCTCAGTTGACCTTCAAAAACTAGGCAATGAATGTAATGTGTAAGTTTGAAAAAAATCATACACGAAAGAATTGATGGCATTATAAGGGGTGACAAAGGTGCCATTTGACATTTCGACCTCTGACTACGAACCAAGACTTATCGGGTAAAACGTTTAATTTATACACAAACTTGAACGCAGTAAAAAATACAAAAATACCTGAGGTTACATTTTTTATTACATTCAATATTTTTACAACTTCAAAACGTGTGAATAACGCTTTGAAATATTTCAAAATTATACAGTCGCTTTAAAATAAATACATTCTAAGTCACGAACGTAAAAAGTCCATACGTTACACGCGTAAAGTAAAATGTAAGGGTAAAATAATTTCTTTTCTTTGAAATTAAAAAACATTAGGTGAAGCGTGTGTTACGTCCATAGCTTGATGAAATTTGCATTCATTAGGGGAGTGGACCCGCGTGAGCGAAATGTCAACCAGTTTTTCTTTAAGAGCCATCGTGATAATGAACGAAGGGTTATACGTATCAAAACTTGTGTGAAATCCTCTGGGAATTTATAATACTAATGGTGTTCTGTTATTCTTAAAGTTATATTTTAGTTTGTAGAAATTTTCTACTGTGGAGAGGATTATTAAATAAAAAAAATCAATTTTTATACTAACTTGCCGAATATATTAAAAAACGTATAGTAAAGTGGTGAGAATATGCTTGGGAGATTTCCAAAGGCTGGTGGGTTCGAATCCTGCTTCGTTAAAATTTCTATGTTTTCTCTTAAACATTACTAAACCTACCTCAAAAAATAGATTTTTCATAACTTAGCTGGATTCAAATTTAACTGCCTTATTTAAGTTAATTTTACTTTTTTTTAGCTTCACGCTTTATCCCGCACAAGACAGGGTAGACAGAGGGAACTGCAGGGACCGTGAGTACCTAGTGTTAAGACACTCCGTTGCTTAGTCCCTGCTTTCTCCGTCTCTCTCCGTGATTTGATTTACGAATATGTATCCAAGAGTCTCAAGATACAGTATAGCAATATTAAAATAATAACAAATTTTCAAAATATTTTAGGTGAAAAATTTTAGAAACAAACAATTAACTAGTAACGCGACGGTTTCTGGGTTCGATCCCCAGTCGGAGAAGATGGATTTTTCTATTTCTATTTTCTTCTCTCTGGCAAACTAGGCAAAGCGCGGCGTTGAGTTCCGCCACACAAGAAAGGCGGAAATTTGGGACGGAGAAAGCAAGCAACTAGGCAACGGAGTGTCTTAACACTAGGTTCCTACGGTCACTGCAGTTCCATCTGCCTACACTGCCATATGCGGGATAAAGCGTGAAGCTAAAAAAAAAACAATTAACCAACAAAACAAAATAATAAACAGTAAAGAATATTCAAAAACTTTCACACTACAGTTTTCAAGTAAAAGCAAATTTAACAAAGTTTAATTCAGAACTATGACAGAAATTCAAACAGGCCCCTAACCCCCTTAATAATGAAGTTTGCAAGTCGACGTCCAAGATGTCGCCACGGGTGGCGAATATTCCTGCATTGTCCCAACTGAATATCTCGACCTGGCCGGCAAAATTAACATACAATTTACAACTAGATGTTTAAGATGAAAGGTTTCTACTAGAGTTCTAGTCGAGCAATTAATTCTATTCTAGAACTTTGTTTAAATTATTTCTTACGAGAAAATGTTGAAAGTTATTGTGAAGCTTATTTTATTTATATATAGTTTTATTTAGTCTTCATTTTTATACATAAATCTTATTGTACATAAGTACATTTAGTAATTTGATAAATATAAGCCAAAATCTGATATTTATTGCCAGTCAATTCTAATTAATGTTTGTGAGAACCTCTAATATAGATATTAATAATAATATCGGTAAATCGGCAGTCATAATTCTTGCGTTTATATTAACTTTATCAGCAAGCATAGGCAACATCTGTCTTAAATATTTCCAAAAATTGAGAAGAACAAGTTTCTCTGCTTTCATTACTACTTGTCCTAGAAAACGCTGAAAGCGATGCTGAAAAATCACAAACGAATCCACTATATGAGAATAAGAATTTATTGAATTTCAAAATAATTTTAATATCTATTTCGTATCGCACAAAGACCTTTTAGATAGCGACGGAAATTGCTGCATTCATATTTTACCGATAAAAATTTCGCTTTACAAGGCTCGCCGTTCAATGGGGGCATCGTTTCAGCAAGTACAAAAAGTGCGATGGATGGCCATTCGTCTCGTTCGGGTATTTCATTTGTTGGCTCTGCCACCGCTCAAGTAAGGCTTTGTGTCGTATCAAAGAGAAATAAACATAATAGATGGGATGAATTATTGGAGTAATTGGATATCATTTGGAATGGAAATGTAGGTATAATACTGAAGTTATGCCCAATTATTAAACAGAAATTAGCGAAATACCATCAGTTAAATAATAAAGTCTTGTCAATAATATATACTAAATGAATTAAAATAAATTAAATTATATACAAAAATCGTTAAACACGTAATCTATGTATGTATGTAAACATTACTAAGCACGTTCAATATCATGCTGTTAGCTGACCTGTGTACTGTATTCATTCTTAATAGGTAATTGCTTACTTAAGAAACCATAAATGGATTCCCATAGAATTAACCCTCTCTTTAAAATTATTAATTATGAAAATGCTCCCTTTATATCATCCAAGGAACTTTCAAGATAGTATGAATGAATGTGTCGTAATTAATAGCTCAGTTTGCTCCATATAGAAAGTTTCTAAAACGGCGCAGCGGCATAACAGAATGCAAGTACTACGGTTGGGGGTTCGATTCCCAACAGGGCAAATGATTTTTATTTTGTTTCCTTCGTAACAAGCGCCTTGGCGAATTTCCATCATTCAACACACAAAATATAAAATATAATACTACAACTACTACACTAATACAAAATATAAAATATAATAATTACAAACTCTTCAAGCCTTGCGTCTGGTTCAATAAATCCATGTAAATCGTTTGCGTTATTTGTCAAAGTTTTAACGTCGCCTTATTTTACTCGTATTTCTATTAGAATTGACAGAGCTTCCACCGAGTTTTATTTTGCAGTTCTAAAGCATTTTCTAGCGGTTCTAATAAAAGTTACATGCGGAACAAATCATTTTGTATACATAATAAATATGAAAGTTATCAATGAACGCTTAAAAGTTGTTTGAAAATGTATTGTTAGTAAGGATGAATAAGCCAATTAGAAACTTTCTATTATTTTTACTGTAGTTATTTTTGCATAAAAAAATAAAATAATAACTGCATATAGCATATATAGCTGGTTAATCGTAGAATAAAAACGATCGCCTCATAGGTCGTGTCATTTAAGATTATAAGTAACTCAAATTTTAACTTGAACTTCAACTAAATAATTCCTGTCATATTCCTACCATAATGTAGCAAAATTTCAGTCAGTTTCGGCATACCATGAGCGAGCTTTGTTTGCGCTCCGTTGAGTTATGGTCCCGCTTCGTTGATTGTAATCTATTAATTCTGCTGCTGTTTATCTTCGGGATGTTTAATTGAATTGGGTCGGTGAGGCCATGTGTCATATATATGGAGATTTGTAGATAGTGCCTAGCTTGTTGTGTGAGGAATATTCATCGGGTTCTGGTGCAAAGATGGACGATACGCTTATTTTAGATATGTTTGTATGGTCTTCTCATTTCTACTTTTTTTTCTCTTGAAAAATATAAAATAATTTTATTGTCGTATATACTTGTTTTGTTTTATACTTATATTTATTACATACTTTTTACATTTTCTATCTTGAGTATGCATTAACACTTTAAAAATCATAAAAATATTTATTATCCTATTTCAAAAATACATATGGAATTTTAAGCAGATCCCATAAATGTATTTCCAGACGATAATGATAGTTAGGATTAACGTTATGTTCAATGAAGAGTACTTAATTTAAAAACCTTGCCACTAAAATTTGAATTTTAACATGAAATAAGTAACTTAAATTACATTTTAACTTTCAGTCTCATTTCACTTAGTAATTTTACAGCACATTAAACTTTAACGATGCAGATTTCTCTCGGAAATACTAGATTTTCATAGGTTTTACACTAAAATTGTAGGCAATTCAGTCCTGGAAACTCCTGTGGCGCTACTCCGCAGAGACGACCGACACGTCTGCGTCATTAATTGAAACAAAGTACGTAACTCAATTATTTCCTAACGTCGGACTTTCGTGCTAAACCTGCTGACTGAATTCACTTCATTTGACGGCAATTGTATTACATACGAAGCCTATTTTTTGCCTAAAGGCCTTGAAATAATTATCAGATTTCTTTTCCTTTGTTAAAGTTATAATTACGCGATTAAAAAAAGTAAAGAAATAACTTTTTTATAAAGCATTATATATTTTTAAATACTTCTGGTGTAAGAAGAGAAATAAAATATTAATCTTTTTCAATAATATAACAAGAAAACGCTCAATATAAATTTTTACTATTTTAAATTAATTCCTGAGTCAAATAATTGCTTTTTAATTCCAATGAAATACTAAAGCCAAGATTTAAGTTCTATTTCTTTAAGTATTCCATTTGGGCAAGTTGAAACTTGTTAATCCAGTAACAAAAACGTTCTTAGGTCTGTCAACGCAAATGTTAAGTTCGCTACCCAGCAAAAGTCACTCTGAACAATTTGAGGCCGTTGTACCAAGATTTATAGCACTTCTCTCCATTATACAGTCGTTATTCTTCTCAGACAGATATAATAGCTTTGTTTAATCAAAATTTTAGTGCAAGTATTTTCAACTGCCGACAAAATGTAAAATTTTTGGATGGAAGGCGTATTTATATATTTTGATGTCTACTTGTTATTTCGCATAGCTAAAACTTTTATTTTTATATTGGAACTTGTAAAAGAGGTTTGTGGTCATCGAGATATAGTTCCTATTATTGTTAGGATATACTTTATGGTATTTTCTGTTTGTTTCTCTAAATTTGTTTGTCTTATACGCTAACCTCGGGAACTAGTAGTTTTAATCGAAAAATCTTATCATAGATTTACCTAAATTTTGTACTATGTAGGCGTTGAAAATATTGACTATATTAAAGCATAAGTCTAACTGAATAGCATTAGTATTAAAAATTGGAAGCAAAATTCTGTAGTTCCAAGCACAATTGAGTTAAATTTTAGATTCATCAAACAATACACCTTTAGGAGACAAATGAGTTCGTTTAAGCCACGTTTTCTCATCTTTACGTCGAACGACAATTAAATCCTTCTCTAGTTTAAAAGAAATTTTGTGGATAAATTTGCATTTACTGTTTTATATGTAATACCTATATACATGATTAGTAGTAGCGGGGACGGAAAGCAGGGACTAAGTAACGGAGTGTCTTAACACTAGGTTCCCACGGTTCCTGCGGTTCCTTCTGCCTACCCTGCCATGTGCGGGATAAAGCGTGAAGCTACAAAAAAAAAGAAATTGTGCTTGACTTTACCAGATTATCTGTTAGTTACTCTGTGCATTATATTATTTTAAGAAACGATAATAATATATAAGATCTCTATATATAAACATAAGCCGTGTGTCTCAAAAGATGCAACATTATGAGCTTCTCTAAATGCATTTCGTCGCACCTCTTCAACTTCCAACTTGGATAAACTCGTTAGAACGAGGATTGTCTTGTTGTAAGCTTTATTAAAGTAGATGCAGCTCTACACTTGTTATAGATAATAGAATCTAATATAGTCAAAATAAAAATTGTATTATATAATTTTATGATTAGTTTGAAAAAAAAAATGAAAATAATGATCATTAATAGGCAAATATTAGAAGTGAATTTGCCTACTGAGTTTTTGCATCACATTACAGAATTTATGACATTATACATCCATTGAATATAATAATTATAAGATTAATTTAATATTTCAGTACTAGTTTTTCCCACATTTCCAATTTTGATAAAGGTTTTGCCTCAATTAGTCTAACTAAAAGAAGAAAAAATTTCAAAAGAGTAGGAATCGAACCTCCAAATAAGACGTACTGCCAAAAACCTGCTGCTTATACCAAAAGTTAATACAAACATGTATAAAAAATATTAAAAAGCTTATATTTAAAATAACACGCTGTTGATAAGTAAAGCTCACTTCAAACAAGAGTTACTTAACGTAAAATATAAAGTTAACATTTTTAAATTGAGTAAGCTCATGTATGTAATTGTAACAAACACGATATGTAACGTTTCACAATTTCAAATGGAAAATATTTATTCATAGGGCAATAAGAATATCTTAATTAAAGCAAGAATAAAGTAGTAAGGTATTCAATTTTATTTTCTCTAAGACTTTATTGGGCTAAATCAATATGATACATATATACATAGTAAGCATAATAGGCAGATATATATATATATATATATATATATATATATATATATATATATATATATATATATATATATATATATATATATATATATATATATATATATATATATATATATATATATATATATATATATATATATATATATATATATATATACGGGAGATCATGAACCCATAACCATTGTGTTACAAGACGAGCACTGTCCTAATACGCCACAACGGCAATAATTAAGTATTATTATTGTTATTAATATATAATTTCATACTGTATCCAGCGCATGCTGAACAAACATAGTTTACACAGACTTGTTTCCCAATTTTCATCCTATTTTCGTGATACTATACTGTTAAACGTAACTCAATACCTTATACAACAACATCTTATACCTTCTAAATAACCACAACTTTTTTATTGTAATATCCATTCCTTAAGCCTAGACTATTCTCAATGTACAAAGTACCTGGATATATCTAAATATACGGCTATATACAAAGCTGCCTAGTGTTATTCCCAGTCGCTTGCATAAAATCTGACGCCGACTGCGATAACACAGGCCCGTTTTCAATTACACGTAATTGCGGTTTGTAATAGCGGCGCAATTTTGCACTGTACGTAAATAATGTTTATTTTTTCTTCGCTTTACGACCGTTGTTGTCTTTTGATATACAGTTTACACGAAAGTTTAAAAATGATTAAATAATATATATAATTTTATGAAAATAGGTTCGATTTACTTGTTTTGAGGAGAATTTATATTTCACACGGTCATTTCTAACTTCTCCTGCTTATAAGTCATTTTTTTGTGATAAAGCAAGTTAATTCTTACAGTTTTTTTAATATTATTCATTTATTTTTTTGCAGGTAAGTTTTAAAGCCGTACTAAATGTGATAAAAAGGAAGTCTAAAAGCAGTAAGTAATGTAGTAGTGAAAGGCAAGTACACATGGAAATATCATATTAAAGGTTTTATATCCTAGAAAATTTTAAAAAATACTTGATAATTGTTTTATATTAGTTAGATATGGCTTTCATAGAGAATCTAAAAGTTGTAATTTTTAAATATATTATCAGCGACAAAAAAGCCATCAATAAATAATTCTATATGAATATTATTAATTTATTTTTACATAACGAATAAAAAACCTTTTTTGTGTTGACCTGAAGCTCATCTAGATTATGGCTGGTGCTCCTGGGTACAAATCCCAGTTATTCCATGATTTAAATACACATAGCTATGTTATCGTAACTTTATTCCATCGAGATTATTGGGTAGTATTTTTAACAAAGCTTTAAGCTCTGAAACCGTTGCAAAGTTAACGCTAATATAATTAGACAGAAGTTTGGTTTACTTACCAAAGTTGAACGGGAAATATTCAATTTGCATATTTATTTGCGCGTTTGTTTCTAGAGTTGGTGTTAAGCGATTTTAGTTGTTTTGTTCGGTTTTCCATTTAAACTGTATTGCAGGAAAAAATACCAAAATGTCAAGACAATTTACAAGACACGTAACTTAACGATGCGCTTTAATTATAAAAATATGTAATCTTTCCAACAGGTGAACAGAATTATGATATATGAAAATTGTGTCTGTGTAAGTAAGAGTGCTTTTGCCACATATGTACTTTGGAAAGTAAAGCTAATTCTACTTGTACTTAGTTGTATTTAGAGCGTACAGTAAATTATGTTTTAAATAACCTTGAAAAGTTAGCTTCCCGTTTTAGAATAAAACCTTGAAAAGTTACTTTGTTAATTTAAATTTAATGTAATAAACTGTATAAAAGTTAATGAAACATATTATTAGAGACACATACATAGGTCTATGGAGGTTTTTGTTAACAAATATACGCACGAAATGACTGTAAATGTAGGATATATTATTCTTAATATTAATATGCAATTTAATTTTCACCACAATGTTAGCACTAAAAATAATTAAAAGTAATTAGTGTTTGTATCTTATCGTCAAAAGAGTCATCTCTATGAAGTATAGCAAAAAATGCTTTTGCATTTTCTAAATGAAATTTCAACTTTAAAATATTTTTGCGATTATTTACCACTGATGGTGTCATAATTTTTCTTAATAGTACTGTATGTATTATTTTAGCTAAAGTAAGGACAAAGATCATGGGTTCTAATTCTTTTTGGGGCAAAGACATTTAACATTTATTGGTACCTTACCTTATTCCTGGCAAAGAAAGTAGAGACAGGACCTGTATAATTCAACTCTAAGATGCTTCTAATCCGTCAACATATCACGTCCCTAGAACATGTCAACTTAATTAAGCAAAATTTTTAAATTTTAAATGATAATATAAATTGTTATTGTAATTTAATACAATTTATAGCTTATTGTTAGAAAGGACGATAGTATTAATCTATTAAAACTATTGACTCAATTATTAATAGTATTATATTATTAATTGAGTTAGTAGTTTTGCACATTAAGATGGAAAATGTGAATTTTACTCTTTACGTTACAACGTTATGCCATTTTGTTAATGTTGTATAGAAATATTTTATAATATTAATTGCTTTGTTAGTTTAAATTAATCGAAATTGATACATCGAGGCCATCTTGTGTTTTTGAAGTGTATATTGACTTAAATATTAAAACTTTGAAATTATTGTGTGAAGTATATATTTATAAGCAGGTAGTAACCTTTTTATATACTATGATTGATTTTATAACTAAATTATTTGTAGGTAAATACTACTATTATCAAGATTAAATTCGAATTATAACCGAATAATCCAGAAATATCTTAAATACGAAATAAAAGATGAAAAAGCTTACTTCAAATATCATTATAGTTTCACAAAAAAAAACGCTGAAAAATGTTTGTTAGAAATAAATTTTGTTGTCTGCATTCGTCGCTCTTGAGATAGCGAAATCTTTAGTTTGAAGTGTGAATTTATTTCCATACTGTTCTCCTTACATTGTATTTTTCACTCAACATAACATGGTAGATATGAAAGTTCCTTCTCAGCAAAATCTTTGCAAGCAAATTATATAGAGGCCAACGATCCTTGTATAAGGATTTTTATTATATTTTTTTATTAGTAGAAGCACAGTGTAGATTTCCGCCACTTGAAGAAAAATGTCTTAAAATTGGGGCAGAAATTTGAGCAAAATTAGGTGGTCTTAATGCCGCATTCGGTCTGTCTGCCATGATATTTGCGGGAAAAATGAAGCTTGTAGTCATTCTTAAAGTGACAAGATAAATATATTTAGTGACAAGATAAACAAAATCATTTTAATTATTAAGCAACCCTTGTTTTCCAACAATAAGTCCATATAGAATATTGATAAGAAAGTGTATGTACTAAGCGGCTTTAAGGCGACCAGTTTGCGCAGTAATGTCGACTGTTTTTGCGTACATTTATGGTATAATAAATTATTTTATTAAAAAAATTATTAATTTAATATTTAATATAAATACATTTATTTTAGTAAATATTTATAATGAATACATATGTAAAGTTTCAATTATCTTTTAGTTATGGTTAATTCATTTTTATGTAGAGAGTAACTGGAAAAAAATACTGCAGAGTATTATTTTTTCTTCGAAAGCTTAAAATTCAACCTATATGTCACTTTGTTCCTACTAAACGGTATAATAGAGATATAAACACTTAGAAATGTAATGAAATCAATCAAGTAGAGTCTATAGTACAGAAAGCAGAAGTCAATAAGAGAAGGAATGAGACACCTTAATTAAACTTTGAGAAAACTATGTCATGGATAATAGAGAAAGTCTACACTAAACTCTAAAATCGCATAAATTGCTTAAGGTCTAGCCAGAGAACATGTATGAAGAGGTTAATAACAGTGAACAAAGGATAGTTGTATTAGGGCTCCGAAACGTTTGGTGCTCCGTTCTCTCTGGCAATCAAGATAAGTATAAAGCACGAAACTGTATGTAGATAGAATGACTAAAAAATGTTTAAAATTTTATTTATTTACATCATTTACGAATCTTAAATTTTATAGCAGTTCATGTAAATTGATAAAGCACTAAAAAACCAAGAAAATATATCACGCCCATACGTTTATCTACCTAACAAAAGATATTAGAACTAGGGAGTGCCTTTCTATTGACATTATTTGACGCAATGCAGTACGCATATACGAATTTGCTTACCTGGTTTTATCTTCGGGATTGTCTTGTCTCAGCTAGCGGTAATAACTTTTTATAAACGAATTTATTTATTGGTCTAGAAATGAAAGAAGACAGGAATGGATTTTGGCATGAGTATATATACCAATGTAGTTTTATAGTACTATGTCTTTTGGGATGAAAGGAATTTTCTATTGAGTCCAAAATAAATTATATTTTTACGCATATCTACTTGTTATAAAAGCAATAAAATCAATTGGTTAATGTTAACGTAAATTCAAACTCCACTCATTTCACTTAAAATTACGTACATTTTGTAGCTTAGAAAGTTCTTTATTTGATTCTGAGACATTACACGTAACGTTAAAATTGGATGTAGAATTAAACATAGAGTGATTTTTTTCTCCTATTCAACTTATATGTAAAGAAATTTGTCGATTATTATAATTCTATCCTTTAGTATGACTTATTTAATAATATAGTAAATTACCTTTTTTCTTTCTAGATTTACGCTTTATCTCGCATATTGCATGGTAGGCAGAGGGAACTGCAGGACTCATTTGAACGTAGTGTTAAGACACTCCGTTGCTTAGTTCCTGCTGTCTCCGTCCCCACTTTCTGCCTTTTTCGAGGCATTGCGTGTTGAGTGACGGAACTCAACGCCGCACTTTGCCTAGTTGCCAGAGCGAAGAAAATGGAAATAGAAAAATCCATCTTCGGGGAAGAGAGTGGGAATCGAACTCTCAAACCGTCGCGTTTACAGGCAGACGCTTACGCCCCTGCGCCACGACGGTCGTCACATTTTTTCTAAAATAAAATATGAGCCTTCAATACTTTTTAACTGTTTTATATCCTTTAGGAGAGAAGTTGAGTTTCGCCACTAAACACACAATATATTAAGACTAGGCGGAAAACGGATAACGTAGTGTCTTTACACTACGCCGTTAGATACTTTGGAGGATACGCCGAAAAATAAGTAATAATTCAAAAACTTTTTAAAATTAAAATTATTTTCAAAAACTTTATTTCAACTTTAAATAAAACTTTGCAGACTAACGACTACATTATACATTCAACTATAAAAAGAAAACCTTCGAAGACTCATCAATCTATCAATCTACACGGTGTCTACTTTTTGGTTCACAAATTTAAAACAAAGCCCCGTGTATAGAATCAATTACCTGTCCATTGATAGGATAATTTGTCGCTAATACCCCAGCCCGTGCGATACCTTAATGATGTCGTCAGGAAGCGATAAGCGTTTAAGCTAGCTTAACTAGATATATATAGATTGTACACTAATAGACGTCGAAGCTTGATTAAAATAGTTATAGGTTAATTGCTTCTTATATTTAGTAATACATTTTTAAATTTTAGATTTAAATTGATGAGGTTTCTACCGAAACATTAGCCTAGTCTAGCCTGGATAAGCCTAAATTTATATTTTTTATGATTTTTAAAGTTAGCCTGCGCTTAAATTAGAAATAATATAGCCACGCATTGCTTAGCGGTCAGAGCGCTTGCATGTTTTGCAAGGGGTACGGGTTCAATTTCCAGTGTTCAATTTTTTTTATGTTTTCTTCAAGTATCTTAAATTATATACTGTTTTTTTTTTATTACAATTTAGAATATTTCATTTTAATTTTCTTGTACTGTTGTTGTATTTGCATAAAGAAACTCATTAATGTGCCTTATAACAGAAATTGCCAGAAATTAGGGGGTCAATTTCTCCCCTAATTTTTGACACGGATAACTTCTCTCTTCTTCTTCTTTCAGTACTTACTTAGCTATATATGTAAACCAAAACTATAATATATATATTATTTTACATGAGTATAATAAATTTCAATACAAAGTTATGTGATGTAAAAAAACACCTTTATATATCCAATATGTATACAACAAAATACATATGTATACATCCTATATGTATACAACAAAACTAAAATTATTAATATCGCTGCCATCGAACAATACATCAAATTGAAACAGATGCGTATCAATCTATATCAAAATACGAGTGCTTTTTATATGCGCGAAAACGTTCCAGTTGAGTTTTATTGTCATCGATGCTCCGTCATGATGATATATTTATGTATTCTATAAACGTGCTAACAGTTTTATCCATTATGCCGTATCTGCGAGTCATCTTGTAATCTTTGATGTGCCAGTCATGTGGGCAACTGGGTTAAATCGAATAAGGGAGATTAATTTTGTATCGATTGTAGTTAGTATACACAAATACGTTTAGAGGTGTAGGTTAGGTTCATATGTATATACATACATATATATATATATATATATATATATATATATATATATATATATATATATATATATATATATATATATATATATATATATATATATATATATATATATATATATATATATATATATATATATATATATATATATATATATATATATATATATATATATATATATATATATATATATATATATATATAACGGTGCCTAGTGGTCCATGAATACCTCTTTAACTTCGTCCACTGTCAGTAACTTCCTCGTACATGCTCTTCGGTGGTTGCACATGCTTAATGCGTCATTTTCTTCCAGTATCTTCGCTTAGTAGACAATTTGTACCTCCTTTTATTCTACATCTTGAAACAAAGACTGATTGAACTGATGTGATAGAACTGCAAGAAAGAAGTTAAAATATTAGATCAACTCGATTCTTCCTGCTTATTCTGGTTTTTACAAGAGAACTATTACTAAATATTCAATTGAATAACAATACAATACAATTGAATTTAATTAATTATCATAAAGAGAATAAAAAAAATATAATTTTTCCTCTCTTCTCCACTTTTTGTATGTTATAATAACTCTAGATCTACTAATACTTATTTAATTATTTATGATTAATTTAATTAATTACTTTATTATTTTCTGTATATGAGCATAGAGATATGAGCATTGAGAGAGCCGTCTTGGCGCAGAGGCGTAAGCGTCTGCCTGTAAATGCGACGGTTTGTGGGTTCGATTCTCGCTCGGGGAAGATAGATTTTTCTATTTCCATTTTTTTCGCTCTGGAAACTAGTCAAAGCGCGACGTTGAGTTCCGCCACTCAACACGCAATGCCTCGAAATGGCAGAAAGTGAGGACGGAGAGAAAAGAAAGAACTAAGCAACGGAATGTCTTAACACTAGGTTCATATAGTTGCTGTAGTTCCCTCTGCCTACCCTGCAATATGCCGGATAAAAGTGTGAGGCTAATAAAAAAAGAAACATAATATTGAAATGTTTTGAAATTGAATTAATATGAAAACATTTTATCTGGCAGATAATAAAATAAAAATATTGTAACCTTCACATTTTACTTAACATTTTACTTAACCTTCTCAAACCAAAAATACAAAAAAAAATAATCCATAAACTCCGAACAAAGATAAAAAGCGATACCATGTAAGCAAAGTCATGAAGTTCTATTCAAATCGTTCCGGAATAGTAAGAAGTGTTCCTAGAGGCTTACGTCTCAGTGTTCACAGCCATAGGATAGACTATACTTAGTGCAAACGAGCGTTTGATACGAGTTCGATATATAGATGCGGCATGACCGGAATAGTATTTTCATTGTAGCTTTATGCTCTTGGTCGGATTGTAGATAATTTTCTGTAGCCAACCTTACTGGATTTTGGGTTTATATTTTAAGATTGCGTTAGTAGATAAATGTAAATAAAATATTTTAATTTAAATATTTTACTATGTAAGAAAATGTTAGTGTGTTACGTAGCATACTGTCTATATTACAATAAAATAAAATAGTGTATATATTGTAGCGTAGATAAAGAAAATATATATTTTAGTATAGAAGAATAAAAACGTCTTTTTATTAAAAATGCGACGTTAAGTCACGCCAAAGTCAAAGGACGTTAACGACCATCTAGACATTAGTATGTCTAGATGGTCTTTGCTACATGCGGGATAAAGCGTGTTATTAAAAAATATGAAACATGTGGGTGAGGTGTGTTATTGAAATATGTAATTAATTTTTAGTTTATTAAGATATTTGTCGTAACTTCTGATCGTTACATTACGTTATTGATACAACACGTTCTTGATGTAGGTTTCGAAGTTATCCCGGGAATATCCCTATAAAAATGTGAGATATTGTATTTTTTATATT
The DNA here is from genome assembly GCA_037178615.1 of Dione vanillae. Taxonomy (NCBI): domain Eukaryota; kingdom Metazoa; phylum Arthropoda; class Insecta; order Lepidoptera; family Nymphalidae; genus Dione; species Dione vanillae. The sequence continues at coordinate 816,481 of JAZFAU010000033.1, forward strand.
ATGAGATATAACTTTTGTCAAGAAATCATTTTTAAGTTAAATTTTGCTTTAAATAAAAAATATTAATATAATACTTTATAGTACGTATATTTGAAATATTTCGATAAAATCTCTAGTAAATGGAAGAAAACGTTTTTAATATATCGTGTACCTACGAAGAGTGTTAGAAATCTTCTTTCGTGCCAAATTTTAAGATTCTAGGTCAACGGAAATATCCTATAAAACTTGATGACCACTAAATCTTGATGCTTGAAGTAACGAAATAAACCTTCATACTTAGAAAGCTTTGAAAGCTTCACCTTAAATAGGGGTTTTAGTGCTTTTCAGTAAAAATCAGTATAGTAAAAATAAATATATTCTTTTGTATAGTTTTTTATTAGAGTCACAAATTATTCCGTATTTATACTTTATGTTTTCTCTAACTTATCATAGTTTTTGTGAGTCTTATAAAGGTAAAAGTCGTTTACAATTGATTAATTGGTACTATTTGTAATTATCAGGCAGCGTCGCTTCACTATACTTCGCACGTAGTGTTGAAGCGTTTGAATGTGAATACAATGAGTGTAGGTTCGATTCCCATTCAAGGAGAATTAATTTAAATCATTTTCTTTGAAAGAAGTAAAATTACAATGTCGAAAGTACGATGAACAATAACAATGTCGAAAGTGGAAAGTGGGAGAAACGAGTTTTTCAACTGCAGCCTAGCTTGCAATTTTTGAGGTACACCACACATTGTGAGCTTTACAAAAGTAATAAAACTATAATTTAGTTCGGCAACTGATTACTGAATACTGATAAGAATGTATACTTAATACATATTAACAATAGTTTAATTCCATTCAGAAGCTAGAAAATACAAATTCATAATATTTCACACTAAACGACGCCTAGTCATATAACCTTTCAAATAGCGGCCAACTCAGCATATACCAAAAATGGTCCACAACATTCCCACTCCTCTCCAAACATCTTAAAATCCACGGAAGAATCCCTTATAATTGTGTGAATTCAAATGTAAGAACCGCACATCCAGTGCCCTTAAGCGTTCTCAGAAATCCACAGGACACCTAACTGTTGGGATCGTCGCAAATCTCTCGTGAAATTGACGCTACTACTCCATTTTGCCTTACGTCGAGCGAAACTTGGAAAATTTTAAATCTTTCCATTTTATTTTGCATGAAATAAATCTGTTTCTTCCTTGGTTGTTTTGCTTAGTATATTTTGCTATAAATAGTAATATCTGATTGTAGGTGCAATGGTCTTAGGTTCAATTCTCACTAACTTACTTATGTTTAGAGAGAGATTATATTATAAAATTTGCTCTATAAATGTAATGGAAGGTAATATAATGTAATAATTAAACGAAAGGCGTAGGTTTTATAGCTTAATTTAAGTATCTTTTCTGCAACAAGCATCACCTTGAGTTAATCAAATGTGAAGAAAACGCTTTGTCCTCCTTCTACTCATAAAAAGAGAGAACTTGCTGAGAAATAGAATTAAAATATACAACTTGTCTCAGGGAAATAAAATTTATTTTAAATGTAAAGATTTTGTCAATTTGAAATTAATTCCATGATGTGTTTGATTATCATGATTCCTTGGAATAGGTTTATATATATACATATGTGTGTGTGTGTGTGTGTGTGTGTGTGTGTGTGTGTGTGTGTGTGTGTGTGTGTGTGTGTGTATATATATATATATATATATATATATATATATATATATATATATATATATATATATATATATATATATATATATATATATATATATATATATATATATATATATATATATACCTTACAAATTCTAGAGAAATAATAAAACTCTTTAGCGAAGAAAAACCAAATTTAGCATAGCTTCTTTGTTTACGCCGCGGACAAATCATCTTGTTCCAAGCATTCAGTACGCGGGCAAATTACAACGATCAATTTCCTAACCCCAGGGACTTGCAACAGTATGGCAATCTTCAACTTGTCACTGACACAGACGATGGACACAGAATGGAGTGCGGTCTGCTCGTGATTGGTAATTCCGTTTGATTTATACTCTAATTTGCATAGCCCCGAGAAAAGGTTCTTATGATTTATTATATGTTGTTTTAACCATATAAATATATATACATATACACATATGCATGGTATATATAATATACTATGAATATGCCAAGCTTAGGCCAATGAGGAAATAACAGAAACAACTTTAAAATGGATAGGTATAGGTTTTAATCCTAATTTTTTAAATGCCCTAATTAAGCCTTAATAAGTCAAGTAAGAACTTTATCTTGGATGGAAGAGATTTCCACTAGGGATAAGTCATTTACTTTACCTTTATTAAGTAACATTTAGTATTTTTTTCACACGAACCTAGTGTTAAGACACTCCGTTGCTTAAGTCCTGCTTTCTCCGTCCCTGCTTTCCGCCTTTTTCGAGGCATTGCGTGTTGAGTGGGAACTTAACGCCGCGCTTTGCCTAGTCTCCAGAGCGAAGAAAATGGAAATAGAAAAATCCATTTTTCCCGAGTGAGAATCGAACCAACAAATCGTCACGTTTACAGGCAGAGGCTTATGCCTCTGCGCCACGACAGTCCTCCTAATTAAGTTAAATAACGTTTTTGAGATTCGCCAATTAATATTTATTCTCTTAATAAAATAAGATAGGAAGAATATAGATAGACACATAAACTCTTTGTTATACACCCATATGATATGACAATTAGAAACACTATTTAAATAAAATATACGATAGGTGACCTTATCGATATAACGGCGATCTCAAATATATGTACAAATGTTAAAGTAAATATTTTATTTGCTTTTGAGAAGAATTTTGTAATTTAGTATTTTAATATTAATAAAACTTGTTGTCCACTATCATTAACCTCTTCATACATGGTCTCCGGGAAGTCCTCATGTTTTTTACGTGACCTTCCTCCAGTATCTTTGATACTGTGTTTTCGAAAGTCAACCGAGGTTTCACCTTACCTCTCTTACCACTCACTTTTGCGTCGTATATCTTCTTTCGTCACTCATTCTTTCGACGTGACCAAATCATCTGAGCACGTTCTTCTTCATTCTTACTGTGACATCCTCACTGGTACCTACCATCCTGTGTACCTCTTCGTTGCAGTTTTGGTCAACTAAGCTGACTCTGCATATCCTTCGAAGAGATCGCATCTCCACAGCATTCATCTTTCTTTCATTCTTATTCTGTAAATAGTTAAAAAAATATAGGTAAAAAAATCTTTTTAACTCACAAAATATACAGCTAGCTTGAAATCAACACTAGCAAGTTCACTAAAAACACCAGGGGAAATCGAAATATTTTGCTTTAAACAAAATCAAATCATATTCTACAAAGTTCAAGCGACACGTTCAGCAAACTGCATAAACATAACCATTCGCGGTTTCAGAAATAACTTATGAGTCTTATAACGACAATTTCTCAGCTGTCATCGTCTCACAATAAATCCTTTGGATGCAGGACCCTGCAACACTTGCGTTCGATCGCGTCGGGAATAAAAATTTCAAAACCCTGTTTGTTATTCAGACGCGACAAAGGCACGGAAAACGTATGTTCTGTTTTCATATAAATCTGTCAAATTATGAATTTGGATGAACTTGAATTGAATTTTAAGAGCAAAGGACTGGGAAAATTGTTAGTTGCAAATTAACGTCCATTTTATGCGGAAAGTAAAAAAATGAGAATAGGAAAAGTTTTGAATTTCAGATCTAATCATGTCTAGTTTAGTCATTGTTAACTAAAGTTTTTATCGATTTTATAAGTAATATTATATATCCACTTTAGATACTTTTCTTATTTACATAAGTAGATCTATCTAAATGCATTAGGTAATGTACAAGAATTAAAAATGGCTCTGTAGTATATGTTTTTGGGTCCAATAAAACATTATTCGTTAGCAAATGAAAATCGAAAATCTAGAATATAGCCTACATAGACAAAACCACACACAAATTTTATGATATACAGAAACGATATCTAAACAAATGTTAAGCATTATGGACAGTTTTTTAAGATATTATCATATAAAAAATCAGTAGTCTGGAATCCCTCAGAGAACAACTATTGATTAACTGACATCATGCTTTATTGCAGGCTCATTGCAGGGCATGCAAAGGGAACCGCAAGAACCATGGGAACCTAGTGCTAGGACACTCCATTCCCGACTTTCCGCCATTCGAGGCATTGCGTGTTAAGTGGCGGAATTCAACACCGCGCTTTGCCTAGATACCAGAGGAAAGTAAATGAAAATGAAACAATCTATCCATCGTAGATAAGCTGAAGTATAAAAAGCATGAACGCTCTTGTTTTTGACACTTCTCTTACAGAAAGTTTTTGGGAAATCGGTTAGTAAGCTTCATAAAGTCCAATCCGACGAAATTGCAGTCATTTAATTTTATTATTATAACAACAGTAAGATAAACAAATGGTAAATAAAAAACCAAATCCGTTTTTAAAATTTAGTTTCTAATAAATTTTCAAATAAACGTACAGTGTTTTCGTATTCAGGTTGGCGTGGATTTACAATAAGATCATGTTACAAAGGACAGCTTTGCATATCTACGGAGTCGCTGTGTTTGCGGCGAACGTTTTTTTCTCTCACCACTATTATTTCCTTGTGCTTAGTTCGTTTTCAGTTGCAACGAGTTTTGTGGTTGATTCGTGTTTCGTTTGTAGCTTGTACAAATAGCTAACTGTGGCAATAGATGAGACTAAGAATAATAAGTAAATTGAAAAATAGGTTATTTTATTGAAACCTTTTATTTAGACCTTCTTTTGCGTCGAATCAAACCAAACCAACCGAATCGAAACCAAAAACCGTTGCGTTTACAGGCAGCGTCTGCTGTTTGTTGGTTCGATTCCCTCTCGAAGAAGATGGATCTATCCATTTATATTTTCTTCGCTTTTGCAATTAAGCCGATCGCCGATGATTCGCCGATCAACAACTAATGCATCGAAAGCAGGGAACTGGGTGTTTTAACACTTAGTTCCTATATTTCCTCTGCTTACCCTTCCATGTGCAGGGTTAAGTGAAAATATGTACATAGGTATATATTTGCCTACTAAATTATTATAAATTAGATAATATATATTCTGTTTCTAATATCCATTAAATCAAAGACAGAATGCTGTATTATTTGACATTCCACCTCTGCTTAGTACTACGCTAAGACAAAAAGAACAAACACAAAAGTAAAAGAAATCTTAAAAAATCCATTAAGAATGCAGATTTTTCTACTTAACATAAGATAATCTTGCACTTCCACTTTATATATAAATGGAAGCCAGTGCCTATTATGCGAGAAGTTAAGTACTGAATCGATAAAGTCGGCAAAACGTACAAGAGATGGCAGACACGGCTCGGAAGCAAACATTTGTGAGTTCCCATGCACCTTTTGTCAAAGTATCGTCTTTATTCAATCGCTGCCAGTGTATAAGGAACCTGGTGTTCCGAATTTTGGAAGTCACGTTGGATTTTTGTAGGAAATTGTCAAAATTATTTCTTTTAAGACCCTATTATCAAGTAGTAGTACGTAATAATGAAAAACTCGCCTAAACATCGTTTCAGTTTCAAGTTATAAGTAATAAAAAAAATGTTGAACAAGGGAAAATACAATTGATGGTATTACCCTTAATATTGATATTAATCTAATAAAATTATTATAACATAAAGTTCAAAAATTTCAGAGTGCAAAATAATGCAAAATGTTTAAAAATTTCAAAGTTCATAAAGGAACGAATGTCAACAATTTCATAATAATTAAATGAAACGAAAAATATTTTATTTAAGACCAATACCTTTAGATTTGACCTTTAAACCATATATTATTTGTTTTATTACTAAATCATTATTAAATTTAGTATAAAACGGTTATAGCGTTGAAGTTCTGTTACACTTCTTTTAGAATATATTGGTGTAGCTCTTTGACTACGAATTCGGAATATGGTGGATAATTTAATAACCCTACACTTATTTGTAAGCTTGAGAAACTATCAAGGCCTTCGAGTCTCGTCGACTTGTACTTCTAATTAATTATCATGCTATACAAGTATTATATATTTTCATACAGCATGATACATCACCGTAGCTTAGTTTGAAGATATTTAAATAATTTGAAGATAGTAAGTTCAAATCTCGGTTGGGGTATTACATTAGAACGAAATAAAAGAAAGCATTCACGATAATTAATTTAGTTATGTCCAACATGAATGCTTGGTATGCCAAACGTACCTACCTACGACTCCCTTAGTCTCTCTACATATTATATTTAAAGAACATATATCTGAGCTGAATTAGAGCGCTTGTATAATTTGCACGAGGTGCAGATTCAAATCCTGCTTCGTTTAAATTATTATATGTTTTCTTTAAGTATTTTTTCTATCCTTAGATTGGGTTAATACTGTAAATTTTTTTTATTAAATAAGTCAGAAGACTCATAAGTGACAGGCATCGAGTCTTTTTTTTGTATTGCTATATATAGTCCAGTATAGTATACTCTATTAAGTAATATTTATTTATGAATTGTTACAACTGCAATAAAGATATATTAATATGATCGACCCAATCAAAATTACTCAATAACTTATGTATCTTAGACTGATAAATGTTTAATTTAAAATATGAAATTATGCCAACCTCTAGTAGAATATGATTTACTTCTGCAATATTAAATTTACATTACCTACCCGAGGACAATTGGTACAGTGCCAAGGTTGATTCGATAACCAATAAGTTCGATTTCAAAAGCACTTCGCACACAGAAAGATGTTTTTCATTGGGCGGTAACGAGATCGGATAGAGGCATTATATGGTATGTATTATGTGGACTTTGCTTTCAGAATTGTAAATTTGAAATTTCCCTTCAAACTAAGAAATTTATTACAAAAATATTATTTCAAAATAAAAATCATGATGTTTTATTGATTGAGGTAATAAAACAAACCGCAGCGTTGAGCTCCACTTCTAAATATGAAATATTAAACTGGACGGAGAGTAGTCATTAACACTCTCCGTTGTTCATTTTAAAACAGATTATGAGACGTTGTGAATTGATTAGCGAAATTCCATGTTTTAATTTGCATTATGAAGGCGGGGCATTGGAAATAATTTACTATCCTGATTGGAAATTAAAACAACAAATGCAGCAAACGAAGTCATTATATCATATCAGTTGGGTTGAGTTTCACATCCTATCCTCTAAAATGTATGGATAAAAGACAAGGAAATCTTGTATTGATAAATCTTTTTTTACGCTTTACGCTGCCGCACTTAGTTGGTTGCAGGAACTGTAAAATTTGTACCTCATGTTAAGTGGACACCATTGCCCATAGACAATTACAATTCGAGAGAATATGGATGCATTGCTAACCAATTACTAGATTTTGAGGACTACGAAAAATCTCACTCACCCACAAAACATAGTGTCACTAATATCCTGCTATTTCACGACGCTAATTTATTTAATCATGATGATTAGCCGGTTCAAGTCTGGCCCTTTTGAGTGTGTAGCTTGGCTCTACCACAATGGTAGAGTATAGTAGAGTTATGACACTAGTAGTGTTAAGACACTCACTTATGCATTCTCTTCGAGTTCGATAAACTTATAAACCGTCGCATTTGTGGGCTAACGCTATCTATGGCTTTGCGCCGCAATGGTCCTCTGATCCAACTTTTTAATCTATATTATGTAAGACATAAATAAAAATACGTGGAAGACATCTTTGATCGAAATTCGCTCACGTTAAATGGAAATAAGTGCATATTCATATATTTTGTAATTTTGGCACTTTTTTATATTGGTGTACTTAAGTAAAACTTAAGAAAATGTAGATATTATATATATGTAGATAGATTTTGTTTCTACATGCCTTACATCTTAAGGCCACAAAGTGATGATAGCATTATTATTATTATTTACATACATTTAAAATAGACTAAATATACTAAATTGAAATCATTTATAATCATATCAATATCTATTTGACACGAATAATGATTTATCCCGAATAATGAACAAATACTTAATTTTTAAGGACAATCAGTAAAAAATCTCTTTTCACTTCCTTTAATAGCCATTTTAAATGTTTCAAACTACTGTATAAATGGCATATGTAGCTTAAAATATTGGCCACATTACCTGAGCGGGAACAATTGGTAGCGTTCCAAGGTCAATCCGATTTCGAGCAAATCGCGTTCAAAGCTATGGGTAATGTCGCTTTAGAACTTACCTCTTTTATTAATTATAGTAATAAATTTGTCTGTGTGCTGACTTTTTAATTAGATATAACGAGGTGATACGTTTAATGTGAAAATTTTATTTAAATATTTTAGTTACTAAGAAAAATGATTTTTGGATCGTTGCGGTTCAGTAAAGCGTTGTATTAAAGATTATAAAGTAATGTTTTAAGGTGTAATACACATCCCAATACGGATTCTTCCATGGTTACGTGAACTATGGGTGCTTAAACTGTGAATGCATGGATTTTAGGTACGTTTAACTTTTTTACCGATATTACTAATTTACCGTTGAGTTCCGCTACTCAACACGCAATGTCTCGAAAGGCGGAAATCAGAGATAGAGAACGCAGGGACCAAGCAACGGAGTGACTTAACACTAGGTTCCTATGGTTCCTGCAGTTGCCTCTGCCTATCGTGCCATGTGCGGAATGTGCGGAATAAAGTTTGAATACTAAATTACCCAAATAATGATATAATTTTTTTTTTTTTAGCGTCACGCTTTATCCCGCACGTGGCAGGGTAGGCAGAGGGAACTGCAGGGACCGTGGGAACCTAGTGTTAAGACACTCCGTAACTTAGTCCCTGCTTTCTCTGTCCCCGATTTCCGCCTTTTTTCGAGGCATTGCGTGTTGAGTGGCGGAATTCAACGCCGCTCTTTGCCTAGTTTGCCAGAGCGAAGAAAATAGAAATAGAAAAATCCATCTTCTCCGACTGGGGATCGAACCCAGAAACCGTCGCGTTACAGGCAGACGTTACGCCTCTGCGCTACGACGGTCCTCAAATGATATAATAGCAAATATAAACTGAAAAATATTATAACTAATATTAATCCAATGAAATGAAAGCATTAGAACAAAGGTTCTTCCGTCTCTATAAATCAATCAATCATGTAGCGACATGTCATGTAACTTTATTGTATAGCTTATATATATATATATATATATATATATATATATATATATATATATATATATATATATATATATATATATATATATATATATATATATATATATATATATATATATATATATATATATATATATATATATATATATATATATATATATATATATATATATATATATATATATATATATATATATATATATATATATATATATATATATATATATATATATATATATATATATATATATATATATATATATATATATATATATATATATATATATATATATATATATATATATATATATATATATACATATATACATATATATATATATATATATATATATATATATATATATATATATATATATATATATATATATATATATATATATATATATATATATATATATATATATATATATATATATATATATATATATATATATATATATATATATATATATATATATATATATGCATAAAACGCTATATATATAAATAGTATGCATTTACTCAGTTCAATCCCAGTGGCATTTCACATTAAGCTATTAAATGGTATGTAATCATATCACAACATAATATATGTCTAATAGTATATCATTAATTAACTATTTACCGCCGCTGCTGGAGTGGGCCTAGTTAATTATTCACATAATTAATAGTATTTCCTTTATATAACATAACAATGGTAGATAAACGTGCGTTACATTATAATCAGCTTTCCTGACTATTGAGGTGATCTGGGTTAAAATTAAGTTTAAGGTATTTGGGTTCGATATCCAATTGGAAGATTGGTATGGGGGTTGGCAATTCCAATATTTGATATTTCGAATCCTCTGAGTAACATTTAACAATAATATAAGACTACAAAATAAAGAATTTAAGAGTGGAGTCTCAGAAAAGAAGAAAATGGAAAAATATATTATATTCGCTATGGCTACTTCAGATTTAATATATAATAATATTTATTAAAATAAATTAAATATAAAACTTAAAAACATGTGTAAATATTATAATAATATAAAACAAAGTTACTTCCTTCAGCTCTTTCAAAATTCAAAGTTAATAGCAGATTTAAAGGCTCGATACGCCCGATTCATAGGATGCTACGTAGTTTCTTCTTGAATTAAATCATCGAGTTAGCCGGTGATAAAATATGAAGCGTGTTTCAAGAATTTATTCTAACAATTTACTTATATGTTAATAAGCAAGTTAATAGAATCAAATATCTTTTTAAATTTAATCATTTTTAAATATACTACGTATTACGTATTTCATTAATACGTATTTAATCTACGTATTACGTATTTAATATAATACGTATTTCATTATTATCGAGGACCGTCGTGGCTCAGAAGCTTAAGCGTCTGTCAGTTAACGCAACGGTTTGTTGAGTTTGTAGGCAAAGCGCGGCGTTGCGTTCCGCCACTCAACACGCAATGCTTCGAAAAAAGTCAAAAGCGGGGACGAAGAAAGAAGGGACTAAGCGACGGAGTGTCTTAACACTAGGTTAATATGGTTCCTACAGTTCCCTCTGCCTACCGTGCAATATGCGGGATAAAGTGTGAATCTAAAAAAATATTTCATTATAAAGTACTTAAATAAGTATAACAATGTGTCAAAGGAATCTTATTTTTTACACTATATATATATATATATATATATATATATATATATATATATATATATATATATATATATATATATATATATATATATATATATATATATATATATATATATATATATATATATATATATATATATATATATATATATATATATAAGAAGCTATAGCAAGAAAGCTATATAGATGTACAAATGTATATCTTATACAACAAAAAGATACAGATACAAAGGTTGTGAGACGTCCGGACGCTCTACACGAATTTATAGCATCCGATTCTATTACAACCTAAAAACCTGTGTAGTAAATCAAAGGGAACATATTTTATCAAACTTGACGTGAACTAAGATATCATTATGCCATCACAAAATTGCACGTAAATTAATCTAAGAATATTATGTATAGGCCGTTGCGGCGTAGAGACACAAACTCTGTCTGACTGTAAGTAGTTGTAGGTTCGATATCTGCTCGTGGGAATGCGTAATGATCAGAGTACAGAACTATAGTGCAAACCAGGTTTCAAAATTATATATACTTAAACATGGTATAGCTTTTTATTCTACGACTCTGCATACAACGACAAATTAAATACCTAAAAGGAAAAAGAAATATTTATTCATCTAAATAAATTTATACACTTAAATTTAAGCAACCGATCTTCCATATAAAGCTGTAGACAAAATACCATATATATTATATAAGTTACTTCATTTTTAATTTTTAGGTCTATTTCTAAAAGTGGTAGAACTTACCGTATCCTAAGAAATGAATTTATGTTGAAACCATAAAAATAATATTGAAACGACAGAGTGTCATGACAAAAGATATCTTTTAGCTAACTTGCTAACTGAACGTGTACGTAACTTGCACGGTTCGCAAGAGGACGTGGGTTCAAGTTCCGCAGCGTTCAAATTTTTATGTTTTCTTTAAGTATTTTTCTATTCTCCGTGTGAATTAACACTAAAAAAATCATAAACATATTTAAAATTTACGTATTAATAAAAATTGGCATTTGTCAGATTTCTGAACTAGTACTGTCACTATCGCGTGAATCCATCCAAATAGGTTATACATTATGTGCCGTGTTAAATAAGCTTTCTCAACTTAAGAATTTTCCTCCGGAAACATGAATATAAAAATAGGACGCAAAGATCAGATTACGCTTTTAAATTCTTGGCAAGCTTTTAGTTTATTCGCAATTTTTTTGAGATTACTCGAAATATGCTTAACATTTTAAATACGTGGAAAAAAATTAAAAAAATAAATAGTCATAGATTTAACCTAAATTTTGACTAGCATTAACTATGTAATAAATTATTCTAGTAGGCTCACTTGGCCAATTATTTGGTACAATTTAACTGGCTTGATAATAAAGCCTAAAGATAAGAGCCTAAGTCTTAGAGTGCCCATTACTAAACTCGTGACAGTGATGACATATTACTGATGGAATTACAATTTAGATGATAGAACTCTATGTAATTTGTTAGTTTATTTATAAATTAAATTCACATTTTGCACCAAAAAAAGTAAATTGGAATAAATGAATCAAGATCTGATCATAATACGATTAGTACAAAAGATACGAAATATATATGGTAAAGCATATTGCTACTCTTATTGACGAAAGGGTATTATCTGTACTAATGAGACGGCAAAACGTCAGCATAGCTGATCATTTGGCCATATAGAATGCTGTGATGGGTTACAGCACCTATATAGAAACTGTAAGACAAAAGCGAAATGTAGACATTACTTAAGACAACGATATATAAATTTAAGGAAAAGAAAAAAAAACCAAATAGAGGACTGTCGTAGCGCAGAGGAGAAAGCGTCTGCCTGTAAGCGCGACAGTTTCTGAGTTCGATTCCCACTTGAGGAAGATTTTTCTATTCCCATTTTCTCCGCTCTGGCAATTAGGCAAAACGCGGCGTTGAGTTCCGCCACTCAACATGCAATGTCCTCGATAAAGGCGGAAAGCAGGGACGGAAAAAAGCAGGGACTATGCAACGGAGTGTCTTCACACTAGGTTCGTATGGTTCCTGCAGTTCCCTCTGCCATGTGCGGGATAAAGCGTGAAGCTGTAAAAAAAATATTAATACTTTAGAGATCGGCAGGTACCGTAGAAATGTAAGAATATCATATGAGATAGGCAATCGCAGTAGAAAAGATTTATTGCAAAAGTCAATGGTAAGGCAGGTAGTGTTGACCTAAAGAACATCATATCGATTATACTGGCGGAGGGTCAAGTAAAAGCGATGAGGACTCCCTTAGAGGGCACGTGTTAAGAGGTTAATGATACTGAGTAATAGTAGACGATAACAGCAAAGCTATAAAAATTAATAGGCGTAAAAAAATTAAGTGAAGAACAGTACTGTACTGTAAATTTTCTATACTTAATCTCATTTGAAAAAACAAAAGGTTAAAAAGCTTTCAAAATACATACAAATATATATGTAAAAAAAGAATTTTACATTCAAATGAAAACCTAACATACGAGTGCTAGCGTGTGTAATTCTTACACAACTTGTATTTACAACCCGATGTTTATCACCTTTAGGTGTGATCGAAAAATATACTCCGGTTCGTGAATATTGAAAAGGTTTATTTAGACTTTGTTTTTGGATTATTGCGTTTTCATGTTATTTTACTTTGCTTGCGATTTAACTTGTTTTTTCTCTTGATAAAATGAATTAAGAGAGTTTATAGAGTCCTAAATAGAGTCCGAAATTATTTTTATCTAAAATATTATTCAACTTTTTAGTATATTTTAAAAAAAGTTAGTTTATTTTAAAAAAAATTGTGTTATTTTCCGAAAATCCCTATTTTCAATAAAAATAAATAAAATAAAACAGTGACATAGCCCTTTCTATTTTCTATACCGTTAAACGCTGTACACTACACTGCTGTAGTTTTATTGTCACTGCAAATCGGAACTAACGTAACGTCAGCGTAGCGCCACATTTTTACATTAACGTAGATACTAGATGGTATGGCGGCGTCGCGTGAAATCGTATAGTTGTTAAGAACAGGATACAATGTATGTATATATATATATATATATATATATATATATATATATATATATATATATATATATATATATATATATATATATATATATATATATATATATATATATATATATATATATATATATATATATATATATATATATATATATATATATATATATATATATATATATATATATATATATATATATATATATATATATATATATATATATATATATATATATATATATATATATATATATATAAATTGCTTTATATTGGACTTTGGTATAGTTATTGCGTTAAGTATTTAACCTTTATCAAGATTAATACAATGAATACAGAGATACTATTATTCTTATGTAAGCATACAATAAATATATGTAATGTTTTCGTCGTCTTTGATATATTTAATTCAGAACAATTCACCTACAAAAGTCAAAACAAAGTGACCGTATGCATCGGATGCTCATATGAATATCACAAAATTATAAATGAGTTTTACTTTCATATACATATCATTAAGTTATTGTAATATGCAAATAGGAAACAAACATTTAAATGTAATTAAATATACATGTAACTTAAGCTTCAAAATTATTCAGTATTTTGATCGAATTTTAATCTCGAACTCTATATGTTAAACAACATTTTAAATTGTATGTAGATGCCGTAGTAGTATAGGGATGAACCGATAATTGTGGATTCAAATCAGAACACTTAATTGATTCTTATAATTATATGAAAATTTAGCGATTTGTAAGAAATTAAGTGTATACAAGTTCACTAGTTCATCCTACAACAAGGCAAAAATGTGGCATTGAGTTCTGTTACTCAATTCGTATGCCTTCAAAGGCGGAAAGCGGAGAACGGAGTGTTATAAAATTAGGTTTTACTTAACTACCGTTTCCTCCACCTATTCTAACAATCTTGTCCGAAGCTAACATGTAATATATTAATAAATTAAGATACTTATTACTTTACCATTCCTAAACCCACCTTTACATCTGTCAGGTAGAATCTACCGAGCGACAGTGTACGGTGACTGTGTGGCGCGCGAACAAATTACTATTCTAACTTGCCGGCCACGTGACATGTATACGTATTAAGTATTAAACCGTTATATACGATATTTTACACATATGTTACATATATATATATATATATATATATATATATATATATATATATATATATATATATATATATATATATATATATATATATATATATATATATATATATATATATATATATATATATATATATATATATATATATATATATATATATATATATATATATATATATATATATATATATATATATATATATATACGTATTATACGTATTATACATATGTATATAGAGAATAAGCTATAGAAACGTTAGTATAAAAGTTCAGGGGGTTCGATGTACTGGTTTAGAAATATATAATAATTTCCAATTCAATTATTTGAGAGTGTCTTTCAATTTCTCTATTTTTGCTCGATTTCAATATATTCCGTATTAAGTGGTTGAATCCACAACTGACTTTATATTGCCAAAGCGAAGCAATAAGAATAATTTGTTCCACTAAATGAGGATTAATCTTACAATTATTAGAGTGTCTACAGGCAAATGTCATTTCTTTTTACCAAGAGGTCAAGAAATTGTTGCCAATTTTAACTTAAATAGAAGTGAAAAGTCTAGTCTAGAAAAGCTTAAAATATAACCAAATAATATTTAAGTCCAGAACTTTGAGCCCTCAACAACAAAATTGTAAAGATTGAGAACGTTAATTTCTTAAACTACTTCATCGAATTTTTATTTGATTTTTTAAATTTTATTTTGACAGTGTATGCGTATTTATTAAGGATAGATACATCATCTAAATTATTTCGACAATTTAGATGATGTAGTTATCTGTGAATGCGTTCAGATTTAGTTTAAGGTTTTGTATGATACGTAACTCTTAATTATTTGAATAGAGTGTAGGTGAGGTCACAGATAAAAATAGGTAGTAAAAAATAAAAAGCTTTTTAACTAAACTTTAAAGTTAATAAAATATTAACGTATAATACAATCGTATACTCAGCATAAGTATAAAACATGCACATGGACGTACTTGTTTTTTGTAGTGCTGTGACAGTTTTATTGTCATATATTTCAATTTTCACTTTACAGCGCCATCTCTGTATTTCCATCATTTTCACGAAGTACAATTTTCATAGAATACTAGCGACATCTTGAAGCTTTCAGGCGTTTCAAGATATCGGGTGGTTTACGTTTTACAGTTCAAGGATAAAACTACAGGTGGCGCTCAATATGAAATATTGTTTGAATCAAATATACTATACGAATACTACATAATGACTTACTTTACTGTATAATAAGAGATAAAATTTGAAATGCTTAATTAATACATTTTAAACTTTTCAATTTAAATGTATGTAGGCTTGAATTGAGAAAGTTTAGACTTAAGTAATGATTATTGTAATTTTAATAAAATTCAATTATAGATAATGGTCACAAATCATTATAATCATTACTAGTAGTAATTATTATCTATTTTACTAATATTTATCCATCTGCTTACCGTTCATTGATCTTCCTTTACATTTTTAGAATTGTTTTATGGGAAATATTAGACGAAACAACAACCGACATCCATAAACATGACACTATAGAAGAAGCTACGTTTAATCAATTCAGCTTTATATAAAATTGTGTCAGTTTATTTTTAACTAGATCAATATATAAAAATATATTGTAAGTCTGTCTGTCAGTTGCTCAGTAACGTAACATTTTAATATGTCGTATAAAAATATCTTACCAGAATATTGGCATTGTGAGGTCATTGGGAAATATAGGAAAGCACTAAGAGGGCTTTGCGAAATTTCCACGGCACGGAAAACTGATATTTAACGTTTAATAGCGGGGTATAGCTTGTAATCAATTTAATAGAGTGATGAAAGAATAATTTGCAACGTTGGCGTCTCACTGGTCAGTGTTATTTCACACACGCGTTGACTAAATCTAAATTTTATATGCGACCATGTACCCACTCAGGGTACATATGAAAAATAAAGGGGTACAGACGTTTATTCACAAATATTAAACTTACAGTAATACGACTACCATCATATTAAGATAAACTTTTTAATATAATGCTAAAGTAATAAACTCATCTTACAAATAAAATATTACAACGTGACATAAGTATACGAGACACGGTAAATATTGTCAAATAAATGTACTTAGGCGATAGCCGTCTATTTATTTGTTGTTCAACTTGTAATAAGAATAGAGATCGATGGGTGGTACAAAGTGTGCCTTCAAGATGAGGACTTTTAACGGATTTTGTTCAATAATGATTATTTTATCAATCAATACGATTTATATGCTACGTTTTTAGGGAAAACTTAATTTTTTTACGAAGCAGGATTTGAAGCTGTACCTTTTATATGTTATAATTACTATATACTTGTCTTTTATAGACGAAAACAAACCTAAATTAAGATTTTTTTTAGTACTAAAAGAATTCTCCGGAGCAGCATATGAGATATGTAATGATTAAATAAATATATATGTATAAATATAACAATTATTAATAAAAAAAAGCTGGATAATGTAATCTAACACTAACCGAATTAAAGCCGAACGAAGTAATAAATAAACAATATATGTATACCATAATTATTTTACAACTTGCGCCAAGCACTGAAGCCCGACGAACGTTCAGCCAATTGAAGTTACCTATAGCAACCCCGTTGCCATAGCAACGCCCACTCAACATCTTTATGAAATATACCGCCATATTTATAATGAACTAACTGAGTTCTAACAAAACTATTTTGCAAATTCGAACTATTGAACTATACGTTTTATTAAATACAGGGTGGAATTAATTGTGAAGTTTAGTTCAATAGATTATGTTTTGGAACTGCTTAGAATTGGTCCCCGATTACTTTTCTATTTGGTTTGAGGTTTTAAAAGCCATTTAATAAGTAATCATGGGTAGTTTGTCTACAATATTGTTGTTTGAGAATGGTTATAAATATGATGAAGTGGATGAATACGTTATAATTTTTCTAATTTTTTTTATTTTTTAAAACTAAGATATTAAATGGCTATGTACAGTAATGTGTTTTCATTTTTTATCCTCTGTAAAAATATCTAAATGACTTAATTAGTTTTATATAATATAATATTTACAGGTCATGAGCATCAAACTCCACAATGGCCTGTGTTGAAATTATACAATTATTCGATTCATTCGTTCGTAAATTCTTTTTTTTTTAGCTTCACGCTTTATCCCGCACATGGCAGGGTAGGCAGAGGGAACTGCAGGAACTTACTTAGTCCCTGCTTACTCCGTACCCACTTTGCGCCGTTTTCGAGGCATTGCGTGTTGAGTGGCGGAACTCAACGCCGCGCTTTGTCTTAGATGCCAGAGCGAAGAAAATGGAAATAGAAAAATCCATCTTCATCCGACTGGGGATCGAACCAGTAACCGTCGCGTCACAGGCAGACGTTGCGCCTCTGCGCCACGACGGTCCTCATAAAATAAATCAAAGTTATTTGTCAAAAAAAAATATGAATCGTTTAATAGTGAAATATTAAATTATATTGTCACTATTATGAACATAAAAATAGACATTTTGTATTTCTATACAAGAAAAAATTCAAATTATAATTTCATTACTTATAAATAAATAACAATAATTACTATTTTATTTATATTTTTTTATAAGTAAATAATTATTATTTTAAAATATCCTTACTTTGAGTTCATTTTAAAAATACATTCTTACTTACCCCAAAATCCATAACCGGCACAAGATTTGTGGACGACATGGCTACCAATAACATATATCACTTTTGAGGGGAAAACCAAAAATTTTGTTACTATAAAATTCAAATAAAGCCACTTTTACATGAATTACGTCCGGAAAGCATTCGCGTATGAAGTAAAGAATGATATTGTATGCATTTTGCATGAGTACGGTATTATCGGATATGGCAAAAGAATTTGAATATTACCAACGAGACTACTATTGGAATTAAATACAACTCGATCGATGAAATTGCTAACTATTAGGATATTGTAGTAGTGAACTGTGACGTCACTTGCTAGTATTGGTTCTAATTTTGAATATTTATCAATACTATAATATTCTGTACATGTTAACTACAAGTTGAGTTTTTTGTATAATATTTAATGCTAGTTCGCGTGTTTCGATTACAACTATTGTATTGAACAATAAGAAAAATAAATGTAATTTCTAGGTTTCTAGTTTATAGATTTATCTAAATTTAGCAAAAAATTATAATATGTTTCCATAAAGAAACAATATAAGTAAGCAATTAAATAATGCTTAAATATATATTTCTCTATACACTAAGTAATTCGAAGTAAGTTTAAAGCTACAAAATGTGCATAATGCATGTCTAGATTTTAAAATGACGTCATTAAGTCGTAATAAATCATTCCGACGCGCTGCATAACAGTAATTTCCTAGAGTGGCCGTAACAATAGCCAAGTTTTGTGCAAGAAACGTGAATATAACCTCTTTTTACGTTTGAATCGTTTTTTTTATACATTTTGTATGGATGCTGTAATTATTTTTTTTTATTATTATGTTAAGTATTATTAATATATTATTGAAATTTTAGTTACATTTTATAAGGAACCGTTGGCTCTGGGACGCAGAGCACATCTCTAACTAATTGCTAACGACACAATTTTATATATGTATATATATATATATATATATATATATATATATATATATAATATATATATATATATATATAATATATATATATATATATATATATATATATATATATATATATATATATATATATATATATATATATATATATATATATATATATATATATATATATATATATATATATATATATATATATATATATATATATATATATATATATATATATATATATATATATATATATATATACATATAGTTTTCAGAGTAAAAGTTTCAATCGAGTAATCGTAGTAGTGAATCCAGTAATATATAGAGGGAATACGCGTATGTAAACCAATATGTCATCTACGAGGCCGTTCCGGGGCACAAAGGCATTCTTTACTATTATTCGTCCGGTAATATTCAGTGAAATTATTCACTAAATTTTTCCCTCGGTAGTGGGAATCGAAATATTGTGCGAGCTACTGCTTTGTTCCGAATCCATTATTTTATTTTTACTATAAATTGATTTATAATATATTTATAAAAAACTCAAATAAAATCATTTGGTTTATAAAATTAAATGTAGTTATGATTTTAGGCTTTTTTTGTTAACAATTTTATGTTCTTTAGAATATTTAAAAGGAAATCATCGCTGTAGATATTCTAATAAAAGGAGTTTAAATCTAATATTGTACAGAACGTCACGTCGTACAGTCATATTATAATACAATTATATTTTATAAATAAAAAAATAACACGTAACTGTAATGCGACGATTTCTGGGTTCGATTCTCACTCGAGGAAGATGATTTATCCATTTTCTTCGGTCTGGCAACTAGACAAAGCGCGATGTTGAGTTCCGCCACTCAACACGCAATGCCTCGAAAAAAGGCGGAAAGTGGAGACGGAGAAAAGCAGTGACTAAGCAACGGAATGTCTTATAACTAAGTTCGTATGGTCCATGGAGTTCCCTCTGTCTACCCTGCCATTTGCGAAATAAAGCTTGAAGTTTAAAAATAATAAAATAAAAAAAATAAATGAAGATACAATACCGACTGGTCCTGTTTTGAAACATACAACGAACAAACTGAATCTTAATTTATCTAAGATACTTAGAAGTTGAGCGTTGGGTGTTCGGCACGAAGTTTGTCAATATTTGAAGGCCCGATGATAGAAATAGAAGCGAGCGCTCTAGAAGGAATTGAACTTATTAATGAAGTTGATGAAAGTTTACTTAAGGCTGTAATGTATCGTAAAGAAACTTTATTTAATAAAATGAATGGAATTAGCTTAGCCTATAAGTATAGGCTATTTAAAAAAGTATTATTAAAAATATCTAGAATTCAATGTCTGCCTCTACATATTATATTCAATTGTTATTTAGTTGACCTGTTTTTTATTCAAAATAATTGTAAACAGTGCTTTTATATATAAAAAAATAATAGAATGATATATAACTCTATCAAATTATATAAAAATATATATGTTAAAAAGGAAAATGTGAAAGGGGTTAAATACGTTTTGTATGCTAGACCAAAATAACTCACTCTGACAATAATACAAAGCGCGGCGTTAAGTTTCGCCACCCAACACGCACTATGTCAAAAATTAGGATTAAATTAAGACTAGATTCTTTATCTACCCTCATATAAGCAGGATAAAGAGAAGAAAAAAAAATTGAGCTTTTAATTAGAAATTTAGTACAAATCAAAATCTTGACCAAAATCCAAAACAGCTCGGCCACTCTCAGAAACATCCCATTAAACAGTATACGCAGTCCGCCGCGAAGTTAGATTGGTATTTGGTACGCATCGTTGTGATTACTACAAGCCTGCGATAGGCAATTTCCTTTCCTTTGAAGAAGGCTTCGTCTTCTTACTGCCTGTTCCGAATAGATTTTAATGAAGCAGGCATTTTTGGGATTTCCTTTGCATGGAAGTTTCGTCTTGATGAAATTGGTATACGATTCTATGTTAATTTTTAAGGTTTTAATTATTAAAAGTAATTATGATAAGGTTATAGCTTTAAAAGTTTGGATTGCTTAAGGTGATACTGTCACAGTGACAAAGTATGTGCCTGACGCGATATTTGTGAGTTCAAATCGCATGATTTGATTTTCTATGTTCTAACATCAGATAAAGCACAGTGTTGAATTTTATTGCTTAAACTCATCTATTATAAACAGAATAAATTTAAATAATTTTACAATTAATTTTGTTAACACATACATACGTATCTTCATATGAGTTAGTCATATTTTGTTAATGAGGTTGTGTAAAAAAATGTAAACATCATTTAATTATTTTAGAAAATGTTTATATATATATATATATATATATATATATATATATATATATATATATATATATATATATATATATATATATATATATATATATATATATATATATATATATATATATATATATATATATATATATATATATATATATATATATATATATATATATATATATATATATATATATATATATATATATATATATATATATATATATATATATATATATATATATATATATATATATATATATATATATATATATATATATATATATATATATATATATATATATATATATATATATATATATATACATTTAGTATCAGTACTTGAGTCTCTGCTGTGACAATAACTCACGAATCTCACGAAAAACTCACGAAAACCTCACATAGTTTTTTTTTTTAATTTTTTGTACGACAGACAAACAATAGTCACAATCATTTTAAATAATTAATTTTAAATAAATAATGTTTCTATTTTGAATTTTTTTGTACTTATATTTTAAGAAAAAAAATATTTTTACAAAAATTCATTTCTCCAGTGCCAAATATCACTGAACCCATAGAAATGTTCACACAATATCCCATGGTTTCATAATAACATAATAGCACCCCCATTTCCACTATTGTGCGAGTTATTAATTTACTCCCATATCATTTTTCTCGTACGTCATCCGTACAAAGCCTTTCAAAGGTGGACATGGGCAGGTTTTAAAAGGGTAACCTAATCTGATGTATGTAAAAACACTGACGTCTCCCGAGGTAGATCGCAACGATCATTTATTACGTCAAGATGACACTGTATTTTAGAACATCTCTTCACGACTTTGCTCGAGCCACGAGGATGCATTTACCAAAGTTTTTACTCAGAATTTTTCCAACAAACTGTTTAAATATATTAGCTTATGTATACGAGCGTTGCATTTTGCACCTGAGTTTTACTGAAACAAAATGTTTAATTTACAATCTTTTGTTCTTTGATCTAAAGATTAAATTTAAATTTTGAATCTTATATTTTTTCTATTAAATTTACATATAAAATTAAAAGCTGGTCATTAAATATTACTAATAATTAATAACTATGTGTTATTAATATAAAATGCTAATTTACTAAGAAATCAAGTGAAAATTTGAAAGTAGCAATCTGCCTACCCAAAAATAATCTTTAAGATCTAACTGCCAATTTACTAAAAGTAAAAGCAGTATTGTAGTAAAATCTTTAAATCCATTCCACAGAAGGTATTATGGTTTCGAATATATTTTTTACAACTTTTCCACGAAGTCTTTGAAACATTATAAGCTTGTATAATAAGGCAAAACGTAACGTAATAGCTCATTAGTATCGTCATACATAATATATCATTTTACGTCGAAGTGACGCACAGTGGCATAATTACGAGTTCTCGTTAACGTATCAGAAGTATTTGATATTTATTTTTCCTTGGTTTGCATTCAATTATTTTAAAAGGGTTCTATAAGTTATAAGAAAAATAGTTTTAAATTTCCTGTTATATCAGTTTAGTAGCAAGATCTACTTGCTCTTCGTTCTGGATGGAGCCTGTCCAGATGGACAGACAAACAGATATTTCCAAGGATATTTCCGCAAGAACGCGTGGACAAAACAAAAAGAAATCACTTTTTAATTTAAACGTTAACAGGCCGTCGTGGCGTAGTTACAAGAGCCTGTAAAGCTTTTGCGGAGAATGAATCATTATATATCATTGGTCTCGTAACAAGACATATCGCGGCGTTGAGTTGCGCCACGCGACACCCGATATCTTAAAACTTGAATGCAAAGTGAGTAACGCTGTGGAAGTATAAGGTTTCCTCTGTGTACCCTGTATAGTTTTAAGCTATATTTATCGATTTCTTTGTTTTATAGATATGCTAGCTAATTCCATCGAAATAATTAACGTTAAGGGTTTCCTTTAACCTACTTGGATGACTAATGAAAAAAAAATGTAGTATCAATCTAAAACCCTAATTATCGCAATAAAATAAACAAGACTAAGCTACATTATATTATCAAAAAAAGAACAGATGTACCTAGTGTATCGATTCAAAACCATCAGATAAATCTTAATCAAGCCTCTGTTGACAATGAAAGTTAGCTTCTTTTTTATAAAAAATATATTAATTCAATTATATTTTGTTTCAGGTAAGTGCTGATACACAACATAATTCCATTCCCAAATATACTCATGTAAAGTATAAATGTACTCTACAGTTTTTTTATTTTTCAAAATTTAAGAAAAATTTATCACTTATTCTAAAACTCTCCACGAAATAGAGAAAATTATGAACCAAACGCAAAATTTTCAATTTAACATTAACAATGTGCATACTTTACTATATAGTAGAGTCACAACCTTTGGGAATAATTAATGGCAACGAGATATGATTAAGCTCCCACAATAGTGTCATCAACGTATACTGTTGTATATGCCTTATAATACGATTAAGACCACAATTCGACGTTAATACCAACTAGATTTATTCTTGTTTGATGAAATTAGGCATAACGGATTATGTGTAGCTATAATTATAGTATATAAGTATGTGATTGTTAGCTAGTGAGTTAAACACTGTATTTTTGTATGTATTTTTTAATAAATATTAACTTAACATGGCTGTAAATTTCTATTACAAGAATTAATTATTATAATTGCCATTTAAGCAATTTTCATTTTGATATAGGTTGGATAAAGCAAAAAGCTAAATTAATTAATAAAATTAATTAATTAGTATTATATCAATTCGCTTTTATTATTGAAATAATGCTAAACTATAAAATTCGAGTTCATTCTACTTAAAAACTATTTAATTTATTAAATATCTAAGCCATAGAGAAACAAAATTCCATTTAATATGCGAATAATTTATTAATTCACGTATAAAATACAGCAAAAATTTTATCAGCTAATATATTTTGTTTAATAAATTCTGTAGACAATGGGTTCCCGCATTGGTATTTCGAATTCGAATTCATGTTTGATGAAATACCACGAACAATTGTGTGATTATTGGGCGAGTCATACCTGTGTCATTATAACTGTACAGTACTGTGCTAGGGCAAAGAATATAATTTATAGAAATTTAATATCTCAAGATTATAAGTTAAAGATCTTAAACAGAAATCATCTTAGAAAACAATATAAATATATAGTTAAAATAATAAAGGCGTACCGTGAAATTTCTACAAAAAATTGATTTTTTTTAAATTATGACAAATCCTATTTTGCTTTAGCAAATTTTGAATTATCTCACTTCATTCTAAATTAAAGCACTTTGAGTGAAGTTACTTAATTATTTTTTGTATTTATCATATATTTTAACAACTTTACAAAGTCTGAACCTAGTACCTGAAACAGCATCATTAGAAGTATACGTCACCAATACACAATGTCTTGAAAGATGAATATTAAGATATTAACAAATTCCAACTGTGTGCACGATAAATTTAAGAACCAAACAAAATAATATTTGAAGTCATACAAAGAGCTATATTTCTATCAAAACTCTATTTTTACTTTTATTTCACCTCGAATTAGGAAAATTAAATAAATTATATTTAGAACTTCTGCTAACATCATTCTGTGGTATCGTGTCGAACAATAGGCTTAATCCGAATTAGTGTAGGCGGTCGAGCGCGAAGTACAGTATGAATGACCTTTGTCAATATCACTGACGCCTCGCTTGGAAGCTCGTATAATTTGACAGAGCCCTTTATGTATCAAAATTGTAAGTATAGTAAGTGTTATTATGATTTTAATTTAAAGGTAAATAAACTCAAATAGTCTAGGATTGTGAAAATACATATTTTTATATGATTAAAATTAACTATTTCAAGCTATTCAAACTATTTCAAGAGCTTTTTGACAAAATCTTCATATTTTAATACGTCCTTGTGTGAGATAAATAAAAATTATATAATTAATGATAATTTGTCATAAATTTTAAAACTTAATTAGTATTTTAAATTTTATCTGCCACATTACTTGTTACCCCGGAATATCCATTCATTTTTGAGTTACATTTCAGTAATGTCGAGTAAATATATATCGCAATTGATGTTGAAATCCCTTTTGTCGCTAACATTCTACTTTGAATGAAAATTCTGTCATTTTGAATCGTCTAGTAAATTTTCTCTAGAATTTCATCTTAATAGCCACTTCTCGGTAGAAATACGTTATCAATTTGTATATTGCCGTCAAAGGTTTGTAAAAGCTCTTAAATCAAAAGCTCAGGTTGAAATACGTCTCTATATTCTATGTCACTTCATTTTGATAATTTGAAGGAAATTCAAAGATGCATCTAGATGATGCTAGCCTCTAAGCCCATTAAACTCAACCGATTGACCTTATTTGTAGACTATATTTTTTTGTTTTTTAATAGGACAAGTAATACTTACTTAATATATATACTATAATAATATTACTCACAATATGATAAACTGCTATTAAATATATAAAAAAATCTTCAATTAAAAAAATTAGTCATTGCGGTTATTGAATCCGCTACTCTTACTCACTCTACTTATAACAACTTATTTATGTTATTAACGTATACATATATACTAACAGAGATATATGATATATACATATCCTTAATATATTCAAAAACCATTCATTATTTAGGAAAAATTTTAATAAATTTAAATAAACCAGAGTCAGATAACCAGATAATTCTAAAGAAAGTCGTAAATTAATACCACTATACCTGTTTCTCTCAAACATTTGAGCTTTCAATATTAAAATAAAAGGGGATATTATGAAAGCTCAATGTTGTGGAAGCTCCTCTTATTTGATGTTCATAACAGACAGTTAGCGTTTGTAGGAAATAATAAAATTGTTCTGAGCAACGTCGCGATATGGAGGTTTCATAAAAACTGCAACCATGGCTTTCCCTAACAAATTGCTTGCATGTGATCCTTGTTGAGCGCAAGTTGTAAGCAGAAGCGATTTATTATTTTTGCTGCTTTTATTTTTTTGTTATAAATTGGAATTGGAGTACAGTACAGTATAATAGTATAAATGCTAATGAGTGTTTCAGTTAAGTTACTGTTTAGAAAATTCACATATAAAATTAAACTGGTATATAAAAAAAACCGTTAGGATAAGTTTCGATATACATTAATATATCTATATGTATGTTTACTATTTATTTTTCATATATTAAATGAAAAAAATGTATTAACTTTAAATATATATTTGAATGCTTGTACACATTTTATACAAAGTATTTAAAAAAAAACTAATTGTTTAATGTTAAATTTACCATAATTGAAAAAATATACTTATGTTTAATAAACTTTTTCTATCATTTTACTTAAAAATCAAATAAATTTTTATGAAGTTAATAAGAAATCCTGTTTTCGCCTGCATCTATAACTTGTAATTCTTACAGTGTACATGAACGCTCATGTAAAAGAATGTCAGCGTTAGATAGCGTCTTATCTAGGCACGATGCCAAACCTAGCATTATGTGCATAACTGATTTCTTATGATGATGTTTTTGTTTGTGGCTCACTTTAACACACTAATGGTATCTAAATTTTATATTATGGTGAACTCAGTGAAATATTTGTTTTCGAGCTTTCATGTCTTTTGTTGAAATTTTTAGGGTTTAAGTATTCATAAGGTTTTTGAGTTTGTAAGATTATAAGATTTTGGCTTTATAATATAATCGTAATATAATCCTAACACTAGTTTAATAAACACCAGAAACTGTAAGAAAAATACAGTATTTCAATATCTTGCTCGCAATAATTAAATTTTCATACAAATATGCGGTTTACGAAAATTAAAACATAATTTATGTATATGAGTAATTACAGATCATGTCGAATGCTTACTCAAACGAGACGTTACAGATGCATAGCTTTATACAATATGATTTTCATTATAAATATTTTACTGAATTTAAATTAAAATTATTTTACCTGTTAACTTTTATACAAAATTACGAATTTGCAACTGGATTATCAATTTATAAGGCAAATAGTTCATATATTAGTGAAAATTTCTCCTGATTCGACTAAAGTTAACCAATGCGCGTTCATTTAACTTCTAGTTACTTCTTAAGCCAACTGGAGGCCAAAATCTAGAAATTTGAAAACTTTTAGATATCAACAAGTGTTAAAAGGCCGACGCCGCTTTAGCATCAGACTTGGCACACTGCCATGCCACGCCTAGGCCGACCATTGGTTAATAAAGTTAACCAATTGACATCAGCGTGAGTACTATTGGCTGAAATATTACATAATATCAGGTGACCTAGCTAGAATCTAGGTTAGTGGGTGTTGAAACTGTTGACGTCATTTGTCATAGGTAGACATAATTACTATGCGATGCTCGAAGATTCAAATTTACTCAAATCATTATTACTATAGTTTTCAATCGGTTTTTACTTGGTTGTATAGGAAATTTTACCTTTAATTCTAACTCATTAAATTCTATATTTATGATTCACTAAATAAAAACCAATAAACAATACTTTTAAGTGAGTGATGAGAACACAATAAATACTGGAAAGCGAGATAGAGCACGTATCAAAGAGGATTACAGTCAATTGAAATACCCCTTGAGCTGAAACTTCATGATATCTACAGCTTTTGTTTGATAGTGGATAAAGTAGAATAAAAAGAAATTGTTTTCATTGCATATTAAAATAAATATACCGCCTTATATAGAGCGTATATAGAGCGTTAATAAATAAAGCAACACGTTCTTACCTTAATCAATTTAAAAATTTCAGTCTGTATCTGTATTTTTGGTTATGCTAGAACGATAATAGACCGTAGTGGCGCAGAGGCGCAATGTCTGCCTGTAACGCGACGGTTTCTGGGTTCGATCCCCATTCGGAGATGATGGATTTTTCTATTTCCATTTTCATCGCTCTGGCAAACTATGCAAAGCGCGGCGTTGAGTTCACTCAACACGCAATGCCTCAAAAAAAGGCGGAAAGCGGGGACGGAGAAAGCAGGGACTAGAGTGTCTTAACACTAGGTTCCCACGGTCCCTGCAGTTCCCTTTGTCTACCCTGCCATGTGCGGGATAAAGCGTGAAGCTAAAAAAAAAAGATAATAGTTATACCAGGCCATTATTAAAAATTTAGATAGTAGACATGTGTGTATATGTGAATTTTAAAGGTACTTATCAAGTCCATACTTAAGTTACAAGCTCAAGAAAATGTGATAATTGTCGATTTTGGTGCATAATATGTTCACTAATTTCATCTCTTGTCAGTACTGTATTATATATAAATATACATGAAACAAATAAATCAATTAATTTGGCCGTTCAAAATTTATACAATGTCTTTATATTAACATATTTATTTTACTAGCAAAATAATAACTAAATTCAGACTGTAACACAATTGTGTCCAACACCTACAAAATTAAGACTTAATGAAATACTGTCAAACGTTGTCATACATACATACTAGTATATGACTTCACGCCTTATCCCTAGCGGGGTAGTCAGAGAGAAAGGAACGCCAAACTCTGAGGTCTCAGCAAACCTCTTTCGCCTCGTCCACTGTCATTCTCAAGTCAAGCTTCTTCTTACAACGGACAGAGCTACATATTGTTTACATATATATTATATTTAACTTCTAGTTAGTTGAAGTAAAATCGCTCTAGCGTGAACTAATCCATTCAGCTATATATACTATAATATCACTTCAATTATTTGTCAAGTTACTATTAATACAGTAAATATTGGAATCGACATTATTGCAAATATTAACAATATCTAAGAAATTCTAACGACTTGACGCAAGAGGCGTGAAGTAGAAGGTAGTTAGAGGGTTCGCTCATGCGTTATCTGATAAGGAGATGTGCACATCAGTTAATTTATATAAGTATAGTATATATTATATTATGAGTATATATGGTAAGGCTTTTAAGGCGAAATTAGGAAGCATTGAGAAAATAAATTGGTTTAATTTCTTCGCTCAGCGTTAAGTTACGCGTATTCAATATCTCGAAAATCGGCATGAATATGGGGAAATGAGTGTCTTAATACAAGATTCACTTTGAAAAGCTAGTAGTTTAATAAAAATTATAATTATATTTTAAAGGATTTGACCTTGGCATAGTCAAAATTTAAAAATGCCACCATTTCACGACTCTACATTAAATATTTTTTTAAAGTGGAGAGTTGAAAGTATTAACAAAGATTTATTTTTATATTATTTAACATAGTTATAATATCTGATTTATTACTTCAGCATGTGTAAACCAGGCTTAAGTTATATTTGTCATCTTGAACTATGATCTTTTATTAAGCGAAGTGTTCACCGTGAAGCGACAAGCTTTTACAATCGAATGAACTGTAGTTAAAGTATAAAATGTAAAATGAAATTATTATTATATTAAATAATGTTCTATATTTCTTAACTTTATATATCTATGTCACTTAAGTTTTATATGTTATATATTAATTTTTTGGCTATCCACTATACTCTGAGTGTAGGAGTTTAGGTTAAGAGAATATTAAAAAAAATAACAATGTTGTTAAGACACTCCTATTCTACTTTCTTTCTAATTTTATTTTTTTTATAGATTGCGTTTTGAGTGGCGGAACGGTTTTGAGTGGGCATTATGTTCTGCAAACTAAATCATCATATATTTATTTTATTTTTATTTTATTTATTTATGTACCACAGAAAATTACAGAAAATTATATAAATGAAAAATGTGTACAAAGGGATAACTTATCTCTAACAAGAGATCTCTTCCAGAACCCCTGGAATCTATTGGAGATTATTTGTAATAAATATTTAAGGTGTAGGTACAATATCAATTAGTTTTAATATTTTTACGTTTTGCGTTTTTTATTATTATAAGCTAATGGAGTGTATAGAAAAATAAAATATTTGTATATGGTTTGCTATTTTTCTATTAGCTTGCAGTTCATTATAAATATTTCCTTTAATATAAAACAAAGTCAGCGACCTCGCCACTCGCAGTCGGATAAACATCGTTAAAATATCCGTGTAAACAGAAATAGCATCGATATAACAGTCGGTGTCTTTCAGAGCTTCAGACGTTCCAAATTAGTGGAGTGGAAACTGAAGGCACGTGCCGCTTTTCTCATGCTAACAAACGAAGTAAACTTTCATATTATGTTAGAAAAAAATGCTATTTTGTAGAT
This sequence comes from Dione vanillae, assembly GCA_037178615.1. Lineage (NCBI taxonomy): Eukaryota > Metazoa > Arthropoda > Insecta > Lepidoptera > Nymphalidae > Dione > Dione vanillae. The sequence continues at coordinate 847,469 of JAZFAU010000033.1, forward strand.
TTTGCGTCATATCTATAAAGATAGATAAAACTTAGTGTCTAATCACTTCTTTCTCTTTGTTATGCTAAATTTGAACACATTTTTCAACTGAACAGAGAAGAAGAACGTACAAAAAACTATATGTGCAATAAGGAAATGGAAAATGAGAAATTGTTTGTTATTTTAGTTTTAAAGGACTTTTAAAAGTACAATTTCCATGATGCTCGAACAGTTCTGAATTTACTTAATATTTGTTTTTCACAGATATAAAGAATGTATTAAAAAATTAGCAGTACGTACAATGTTCTTATTTTGATTAAGCTACGAAAGCTTGGCATATCTGTCTAGTATAAAGCTTTATCAACGCTTTCTCAGAACATTGCAAGCGTCAGATCAAATTTAGAAGAAATATCTTCACTTCACTTCAGCAAGCGCAGTCATGTAGTTTTAATCAAAAAATAAACTTAGTTTTATAAAATTTTACAGTATTTTTTTAATTATTATATATAGATACTCAAATTTTAATTACATTTCGATAATAATAAATAATAAAAATATCGAAACAGTGCAGATTCATTTTTTCCATTTCGCCTGATTTTCGTAACGTTATTTTGTTACCAGAACGAGAATTTAATTCCACTGATGGGCTTCGATTCCCACACGCGATCGCGGTGTTTACAGCCTGACGCTGCACTATGCCAAGACGGCTGACTAATACGCCTTACTTATAATTTACTATTTTTTTATAAGTAAATTAAGTATATTAATTAACGATAAATAATGTTATACTTCTAGATTTGATCTTCCGTAATTTAAAGTGTTATCATTTAGAGGAAAACAAAGCTGTATGTCTGTTTACATCTCTCCAACAATTTAAATTAGAAGCCAGTATACGTGTTCTCAGTTTTCTAAAACGAATCTCTTTAAATATACTGACAAAGTTATATATATATATATATATATATATATATATATATATATATATATATATATATATATATATATATATATATATATATATATATATATATATATATATATATATATATATATATATATATATATATATATATATACTATTAAAACATGTATTTGTACATAAGTACAAGAAACAATATTTTTCAGAATTTTTCTCCGTCGCATTCATACTAACAATTACTCTAGTTCTTATCGCGTGGCGACCGCCACAGGCGTTTGGGGATCTAGTATGAAAAATCTGCATTTTACATTGTTTCAATCAAATGTAAATTGCACACTAAGCCAATTCTCATTTTGCATAGAGCTATAGGTAGAATGCCTATATGATGAGAATTTCATATTGTAGCTTATGTTTTCGTAACAAATATTAATTATTTTGTTTATAATTTCTTTTAATTTTAAATATTGAGCAATTATTTACGGTCCGTTTAATATTGAAATAATTTAAAATAATATATATATTTGTGTTGACACTATAAAAATAATTAATAGTCGATTGTGTCGCATGCCATATTATAAGTGTCCAAAATAAGTAAATAGTACAGTATGTTATATCAAAACGTTTAACGTTATAACCAAACGTTATAATTAGGATATAATTAAATTGTATATATATATATATATATATATATATATATATATATATATATATATATATATATATATATATATATATATATATATATATATATATATATATATATATATATATATATTAGAAATCATATTAGTACTCTGTTAAATTACATCAAGATTACATACATATTTACCAATGTATCTATGTATGTATATACTAAAACCTATTGTAATCTCCTAACAAAAGGCAGGGCAGTGACGGGTCAAACCGTAGGGTAATGTAATTACTGAAACAATGGCATATTCTATTAATTGCTGGAGACATTATAATTATTGTGATACGTAAGGGAAATGATAATAATATTTGTTCACGTATAAATGTTGAATACCTGAGTATTAAAATATGATATGACGTGATGAGATAGAGCATAATTTTGAGTGTAAGTTCAATATCTGTTTGGGGAAACTAGTTATTATAATTTTGCTCTAGTAAAAAAAGTGACTTTGAGTACAGACACTTAATAAGTGGCACTTAGAATAAGAAAGGAGAGCGGAGACCGGAATATTTTACCTCTAAATTCTCACTACGTATAATCATATTTTGTCTTGCTTGATATAAAAGCTTAAAGCAGCAAAATATAATGGATCACATCAAATTTTATTACAAGCCAATCACAAACATTGATATATAAAATAGATACATCTATAGGAAGAACGCTGAAAAATAGATCGTAAAAACGTTACAGAAATACACCCCCCGTAGAATTAATTCCGCTCCAAATATTTCAGATCATTCAGATTTCGCTTTACAACCCAACTAGAGTAATAAAATGTCCCACAATTTCCACCGTTGCGAAGTAAAACGCCTTAAATTCATTTAATCACAATTATCTTGCCCAAAAACTAAGGGTTGCCTTAGTTTTGAATATAATAGAAGTGGTTTGTGATGAGTCTTATATAATTTAAATATGAGTAATTATGTATCAGGTAATTAGGTATGCAGTTAACTATAATGTAGCAAGGAAAAAAGGGGGCTAGTATTTTGTTGAGATTAAACGCCAAAATAATTTATTTCTCTTTTTCCCAAGTGAAAAGGTGAATTCGGTCTCCTATATGAAAATCGAGCTCACGAATGCTCTGTTTAAAGTGAGAGAGAGTAGAGAGAGAGTAGAGAGAGAGAGTAGAGAGAGAGAGTAGATAGTTAAGTTTCTTGATTAAAAAAAAAACAAATTTTAGGTGGGCTTTGTAAAAGTTTTAAAATAAATTTTGTTAAGACAGCTATTTTTATTAATCTTAAAGCATTTTACTACATTTTTTTATTTATTTAAGACAAGGGTATTATATTTTGATCATGAGACCGTTATGACAGCGTCTGAAGGTAAAAGATGGTTTTTGTGGATTCGATTCCTACTCGAGTAGTCTTCGTCGAGTGTCTTTAGAGAGTACTAAACTCCCTCCGTACTACTCTGCTATACTGACTAAAAGTGACGAAAAACCAGCTAGCCAGCAAGAAAGAACGATATGTGTAGAAAATTCAACATTAATATATACTAATTTTAATTAAATATTTTTATTATCTTCTCCGTTTTCTCTCCAACACACTATGATAACATTTTCTATCCACTGTTCTGTGACCGACCCGTTCGTTCCGTGTAATCCGTATTAAGAGCCGCAAGCCTTAATACCGCTTTTGTTCTGTTTGCCTGTTTCTTTCTTATCTCACTGGTGAATTAGTCTAGGTGTAGCCGTAAAATAGTCTAGCTTTAAATTTGTCACACCGTTTAAGTGCTGTGCTTATTTAGTAGAATATATTTTAAAACACATTGAAAGTTACACTATCTACAAATAACATAAAAGAGGGTATAGTGTCAAGACTCCACGTTTTTCAATTTCTACCGAATTCAAGATTAAAAATAAGATTTAACGTCTTAAATTAATCGAATTGTACACTTGGAACGTAATAGCTAAAGAAATGATTGAATATTTGTGAATAAAAATAATAGAAAATAGTAATAGCAGCATTCTCATTTCCTTGATTGTAGGTCTCAATTCACTTTGAAAAGTACTAGATATAAAAAATAACTTGACCTTATAAACTCAATTTGTATAAAACGAAGTCCAGTACACTTGTGAAGTTCTTTTTCTGATATCTAAATATAAATTCTAAGTTATTCTGGATTAATGAAAAATATCGTGCGCTATAAACGCTTATATACATATAATATTAATCCATTAACTTAGAAGTTTGATTTTTCCTATGCTTCAAGACATATTATACTTAGATATTGATTTCAACGATATTGATTTTCAATTATGATCACAACTAAAAAGACAGACGTATAATAAAATTTAATATATAAGATATCAGTATCTTCATTCTGAAGTACGGTACCCTAAATTTTTTTCACAAATCGTCACAAGTCGTTTTAAATATAAGTATTTCCCAATTACACTGTTATAATTAATAATATTTATAAAAAATAGTTTACATACTGAGTGATTGACAGGCAACGCACAGCCAAAGTTACGCTGCGTACAAACTTGAAATTTCCTGAAATACCTTTGGAAATGTAGGAAAATGTTTGTAGGGGGAAATTAAGAGAGGATTCCCCAAAAGTCGAACGGTAACTAGAAATTTGGCTCACATTTTATAGTCTACTGGTTTCTTTACTTCATTTTAGTTTATTTTGTACTGAACTTAAATTTAAATATAAGCACAAGTTTTGTTTTTAATTAAACAGTGCTTAACACTCGAAGCTTTGTAATGGACGACCGTTTCAAGTGCCAGATCGTCGTACCTTGTACAGTGGCCATTTGTTTAAGCTTCACTTCCTTCTATTGCTTTTTATCCCGCACATGGCAGGGTAGGCAGGGGGAACTGCAGGAACCATAGAAACCCAGTGTTAAGACACTTCGTTGTATTACGTGCTGGTTGTGATGTTAGAAATTGTTATTTTGATAAATGTCACATGTATATGGAATGTTATGAAAAAAGACACAAAAGAACACAAATATACATTACCATGACTTCATATTATAAAGCTAGCGTGTATACGCTATAATTGACCGTCGTGGTGCAGAGGTGCAACGTCTGTCTGTAACACGACGGTTTCTGGGTTCGATTCCCAGTCGGGGATCATGGATTTTTTTATTTCCATTTTCTTTGCTCTGGTAAACTTGGCAAAGCAAGGCGTTGAGTTCCACCACTCAACACACAATGCCTCGACGGACGAAGAAAGCAGGGACTAAGCAACGGAGTGTCTTAATACTAGGTTGGGAACCTGTTCCTGCGGTTCTTTCTGCCTACCCTGCCATGTACGGGATAAAGCGTGAAGCTACAAAATGTTATATATTTTGCCAGGATTCTTGAAACTATGAATATACTTTATTATACAAGCACTACATAAATGCTTCAAAAAAAAAAAGAACAGAATAAGGTAGTTTTTTTCACTTAAGCTATCTCTTCCAGGCAACCTTTGTATATCAAAGTTGTAAACAGACATATACATAGACATACAAAAATGTAATTAAATATAATATATGATTATTTACAGTTTTAAAAATAACATAAAGTAAATTAAATTTTAATTTTTTTTATATAACACTATTAGGAGAGCATAATTCGATTAGCATATTAGCCGAGTATACTCCAAAACAAACATAGTTAAAAATCATATTTATACATAATTTATACTAACATATGCCTATATCGTTCAACTTTTATATGTTAATATAAGCCGCAAAGTTAAAACTAACAACCGTTACAAAAACAACCTGTTACATATTTAAGGTAACTCTCATATTACTACAATATTTTGAAAAAAAGGGATGAAATACAGGTGGTAGTTCATTATTTTTCTTCAATTTAAAATGCTAAGGTATTCTACCAGAAACTTTACTATTAAACTGTTGCAAAAATTAAATAAAACGAAGTTGTGCTTTTTTAGTAAACACGGCATTTTTTGTTTTACTAATGACATGTAAATATTAATGTATTATTTAAATTTTGACAAAATGATTAAAAAATCAAACCAATTCTAAAAACGTTATTTTTCTAAATTGGTTCTCACTGCTTGCCACTACCTGTTAAGTAACAGAACTTAACGATTCGCTTGCCTTTTCCTCTACTTGGGTATCGAACCTAGATCTGTCAAACATTGGGCCCTCTAAATAATATTTTAAATTTCATATTTCAAAAGAAATATTGCAATAAGTGTAATATATATAATTTGCCGTGCAACAATGAAACGTAAGGCCATAGTTTGGAGAGAACTCTTCACGAAAATTACTGTCTTGATTGCTCCTAAGATAAATTATTCTAGTCTGAAGGCATTTCAATGAGATAAAACGTCTGGATAAGACTAGGACTACTTACGAATAAACGCGGAAAATTGCTTCGGTTGCAATTTATGAAAGTAATTATTATATCTGGGAATACTAAGATAAAAAACAAAAAAAAAAACATTTTCTTTACTTAATTGTTTTTTTTTATATTTATCTACTCTACAGTTGAGTGAAAGAAATATCTATTAAAACTAAAGTTCCTTATTATTTCGATTACTGCAAAAAGTGAGTCTGCAATACCCATTGTGCCCATTTGGCGCAGAGGCGTAACGTCTGCCTGTAACGCGGCGGTTTCTGGGTTCGATTTCCAGTCGGGGGAGATGGATTTTTCTATTTCCATTTTCTTCGCTCTGGCAACTAGGCAAAAGCGTGACGTTGAGTTCCGCCACTCAACACGCATTGCCTCGAAAAAGGGGACAGAGAAAGCAGGGACTAAGCAACGGAGTATCTTAACACTAGGTTCCAATAGTTCCTGCAGTTCCCTCTGCCTACCCTGCCATGTGCGGGATAAAGCGTGAAGGTAAAAAAAATATACTGTTCTGCATTTATATACCCAGTACGTGGCAAAAAAGGCCTAGAATAGTGTTAAGGTCTAGAATAGGATTACGTTTTCCGTTTTAATTCTTAAATATTCCGAGACGTTTAAATAAATTCAATGTTTTTAAAGACTTATTATTACTTAACATATTAAAAAATACAAACAAGATTATATATATATATATAAAGCCACCTCCATACATTCAACATCTACACCCTCGGTTATAAATGTTAGGCGACTAAAAAGGTGTCGCGCACCGCGTCTGCGTCCCACTGATAAATGTACTAGAGCCGGTGGTCCACAATCTATCTATATTAATATTTGTACCTTGCTAAGATAAAGCGTGACGCGTCTTCAGTCACAGGATAATATTTTACGCTTCGGTAGTGTAAAAATAATATATAAGAAATTATAAATAATAATTTAATGTAAGAATTACTTTATATTAGAGTTATTTTTTCTTTCTTTTTTGTATTTTCATTCGGAATTCTTCCAAATTGTTTTATTTTTCGCCAAATTGAAGAGGGCATTAGGTCTTTAGTTAATAATGATTTTGATATATCTTATTTATAACTGTCACTTGAAGTTCATTTTAATATATAATATTAAGAAGTCATTAACAAATCATGTGTAAGAATAACAAAGGCTTACTTACTCCTTTCGACACTTTCGACATTTCTAGACATTGTGAGTGTCTAGATAAGTGAGTGGCGAAACTTAAAATTGGATTTCTTGTTACCAGAAATTAGAATATCTCATTCACCTTAACTTCTTAGAGGTGGGCTTAAAACTATATCAAAAAGACACATAGTAAACAAAAATCCATTAATTAACATCGAACACTACGTATCGTCCGAACTAAAGTAACTTGTAATGTAAATTATATGCATGCACTACAGGATTACGGTTCAAAGCCTGTAAATTGCTTTGCCCGATCTAAATATTGACTTGGCGCTCCCTAGAGGTGTCACCGGACCGCATATAGTCATAGCGCAGTTATAGTATTAATATACTTATACTATAGTGAAATTAGATCATTTCCATATTAGATACAGAATGCACATGTTATATAAGTATAAATATTAAGCAGGAAATGGTTACATAGTTCATGATGAAATATTGATTCTTCAAACAGTATTTGGGTTCGATTTTGTTTTGTGGGAAGTATTACTAAAATTATTATTTGTATTTTTCTTAGCTTCACGCTTTATCTCGCTCAAACAAGGGTAGGCATTAGAAACTCAGTGTAAAGATGGTCCGTCCCCCGCTTTTCACCTTTCGATAAATTACGTGTTGAGTGGCGGAACTCAACGCATTTTCTAGTATTTTTTCGTTTTGTTAATTTATCACATATCAAGGTAATAAGTTACGCTTATTAAATTATCTCAAATTTAGGTAGAAATAAAAAAATCTACTAATATTAGGTTTTCTTTGCCTTCAATGGTATATAAAGTGAAGATAAAAAATAGCAAATTCCCAGTCTGCTATGCAGTGATTGTTAGGTCTGGAATTCAGACAAACGCTACTCTACAGCTCTGCAGTACATTTTTAAGTGAAACGGCAATAAAGTTCTTAAGTGTTATTGAAAATTTTAATATTCTCAATGCAATTACCATTACCAATTATTTTATTTATTGCTTCAGAAATTGAATTTAATTGAAAAAAGTTATTATAAATGTAAGCTTTTTATATATAAATTGAATTCGATTATATAAGTTAATATTTTTTCTTTTAACTTCACGGTTATATAACTGTACAGCTAGGGCAAGTAACTTAATATTATAACACTACTCTTCGCTCTTCACCTTCTCTTTAAATTAAATTCTGAAAGTGGAACTCAAATTATATTTTACCTATGTTCTGGTAAAATCTTTCTGATAATAAATATTTATTAATTAATAAAGGTCAAACATATATACATATATTTAACTTGAATATAAAAACAAAACAGCAATATTACCCAATTCGTTAATACAAAAATTGAAATGTATGAGTAATTACACATGTGAGAGTCTATCTGAAAGATAAACCTCTCCTAGATCTATAGATATAGCTTTCCCTTATATCTCCATTCTCATTAAATACTTGAAACTGTAACAACATAAGTAAGAAATAAAACACGTAAATTTCCAACATATTTATTCAAAAACTAACATATTATAAATAAAGTCAAAAGAAAAACTATAATCAAGTATTAAGTATAATTATATAAATAATTCAACAAATGTTTAAATGAGTATTAGAATAGATGAGATCAATTTACTAACGTTTCATTACAGTACCTAGAAATTCTTTATGCCAGGAATTTTAATTCAAGCAATCTTTCTTTGCCGCCTTACTTTGATATACTGAACTGAAAATTACTATAAGGCAAAATGCAATTTAAGCTAAAAGTAGCAGGTTTGATAAGTAGCAGGTTTAATACCTAAGTTAACCATCTATATTAATATAAAAAAGTAATACTACTGAGTATTTAAATTATGCTAAAAACAAGTAATATCATATAATTCAAAATAACAATTATAAATAATTCAAGTACAAACAAAATAAATAACAGCATAGCAAAGCATTGAGGTGGTCGCTACTTCAATTTTAAGAATTTTTGTGATAAGGAAAATGGATATTTTAAGTTCAAAAACATATAGTAAGTATCGTAAATGAAGATTTAGATTTGATGTTTATTATCCGTAAAATTTATACTATGTCTTTGGAAAACACACAATATTTAAAGTGTGTGTAACACGAGGAGCGGAATATTTTACCACTAAGTTACTAAATAGATAAGAAATAACCTATTTTTAGTGTCTAGATACTCCGTGCTAGATTTCACATACGTAACGTACAGTACAAATGTTTATTTAAGTACCAAAAACTACATTTAGGTATATGATAGTGACAACCATGTGAAATTATGCCAGCGTAATAACGCTCTATTGAACAGTAAATGCAATTCGTGATGAAGATTGTGAGAAATGTAGATCTGACGGTTCAATACTAATAGTCAGTTATTAACATAAAGTTAGTTCATATTTGGAAAGTTTAAATGTAGGAAATTTATATTGTTTTGGGAGTAGTTTGAAATTTAAGTCTAACTTAAATAAGTTGATTTAAATCTCAAAGTACTATAGAATTTTATTGTAAATAACAGTTTTAAATTGTCTAAATATATCTACATATATATATTCAATTGTAAACATACAAATTTCCATAAAAACATTATTATATCTATGACATAACAAAAAGAACTATACTAAAACCTATAAATAACAATAAAATATAGAAATAATTAGATAAATTAATTCAAAACGCAAGATTCGTATGTCGGTATCATATACTTTATATTTATGAAAGCATCAGGTCCGCCGTAGCGTTCCAAAATTTGCAAGGTATCTTCTATCATGTCAGCCACGTTCTCACCTCGAGATGAAGTGTGGTCGATGCCAGATCCCATATTACCTATAAAAAATTGTATAAAATATATATAATTCAAGCATATATTTAAAATTATATTTTTTAAGTTGATAGAAGTATTTGTACGTTAGAGTGCTGCTGAAAAAATTACATTAATATCTAATTATCTAAATCGAAAACATGCGTCAAAAGTATTTAAATGTGTTTATTTTATGAAACCTAGCATTAAAAAATTTAACGAAACCTATAGTTTAACTATTTTTTTGTATTTTGTATTTTATAACTAATGTATTTTTTTTATTTATTTTTTTTTTTTTTAGCTTCACGCTTTATCCCGCACATGGCAGGGTAGGCAGAGGGAACTGCAGGAACCATAAGAACCTAGTGTTAAGACTTTGCCTTAGATGCCAGAGCGAAGAAAATGGAAATAGAAAAATCCATCTTCTCCGACTGGGGATCGAACCCAGTAACCGTCGCGTTACAGGCAGACGTTGCGCCTCTGCGCCACGACGGTCCTCAAATGTATTTTATAGAAACCATTTATACGTACTATTGTAATATACTTGGTTTACCGTGCTTTTTAGGGAAGGTAAGTTAGATTTTTTTGTTAAAAGACAGATTTGTAGACTAACAAAAGCACGCGCAATAGTCATTTACTAAACCCAATTAGCTACAGTGTAGAATTTGTTTAATAAATTAACTATTAAACTGTTCAAGTTCGACTATTTTTCACGAATTCGAAGGATGGTACCAGACGGTATCAAAAGTAAAATTCTAGTTCAAAAACTCGTCGTTCTAAGTGTGCGCAAAACGCCTTCACAAATAATATATGATAATAATTAAAACATAATAAATCATATTCAAAAAATCGAAGAAAATAAAAAACCCGGTGAATTTTCTGCGCCAGTTCACTCTGAGTATTGAGGCACTAACTAGATGCAATGGTGGTAAATTGCCGTTCAAAAATTTAAACTCCATATATATTCTTATTATAAATTAAATAATTTGAATATAATTTTGAATTCGCGTAACAAAACTTGCTGTGTAATTTCCAAAACATTAAGGAACAAACAAACAGACGTTGAAACGCAGTGTTGACACCCAAAACCTCGACCGCAACTATTTGACACGACGAGAAATGAGACGGCGTGAAATACGGTCACCTTGGGTTGGCCTGACGCATTTCTGCCTAAGCTTGTAAATTAGCTTCTGTTGAGTTTTGTTTTAGATATACTAGTTTATATATATATATATATATATATATATATATATATATATATATATATATATATATATATATATATATATATATATATATATATATATATATATATATATATATATATATATATATATATATATATATATATATATATATATATATATATATATATATATATATATATATACATATATACATTGTTTTATTCTTTTGGATTAGACTTATTTTCAGTTACTTTTTTTGACGTGACAACGTCTTAAATTAGGTTGCGGCTCGGAGTCACATATGACAAAGGTAACGTAACGATGTGTCAACTGTCACCGAACTATGATCGGTCCGCCGTGCGTATCACTTGACACATGTACAATGTTTTAGTAAACAACATATATTTTCTATACTTAAAATTTGTGCAATTTATATTATAATTATTAATCATATCAATAAATATTCTACCGAGAAAAAGACGTTGTCACGTAAAATTTTCGCCCGTAAAACCCACTTTACAGGCAACCATTTTTTTTTACATTCTATCATCCTTTTACAGCTGTATTTTTAGACACTCTATAATGAATGGAGGAACTCAACCTCTGTTATATTATTTAATGAGTATTAGTAAACCCTCTTTTTGACGTGACAACGTCTTAAATTAGGTTGTGCGGCTCGGAGTCAAATATGAAAATGGTAACGTAACGATGTGTCAACTGTCACCGAACTATGATCGGTCCGCCGCGCGTATCACTTGACACATGTACAATGTTTTAGTAAACAAAATATATTTTCTATAGTTAAAATTTGTGCAATTTATACTATAATTATTATTCATATCAATAAATATTCTACCGAGAAAAAGACGTTGTCACGTAAAATTTTCGCCCGTAAAACCCACTTTACAGGCAACCATTTTTTACATTTAATCAGTTAATCACCATGTATCATATGTGACAGTCGACATAAAAGTTTCTCAAGTTCTTCAATTTTTTTCGTCATACAATAAATGGCAAATTTACTTACAAACGCAGATATACATAGCACAAATAACCAGGGATTTCACTTAGGTATATATATATATATATATATATATATATATATATATATATATATATATATATATATATATATATATATATATATATATATATATATATATATATATATATATATATATATATATATATATATATATATATATATATATATATATATATATATATATATATATATATATATATATATATATATATATATATATATATATATATATATATATATATATATATATATATATATATATATATATATATATATATATATATATATATATATATATATATATATATATATATATATATATATATATATATATAAATTTATATTCATTATTCCACTACCAATTGATCGATCCCTAACCTCTCCTATAAAAATAACAAAACAGGTACAATATTACACACACTATACGTAATACCCATCAAAATCTATACACGACGCATCAATCATGCGTACAAGTATCATATTGAAGCTCCCAACATCATATATTGTTTCCCCTCTAATAGACTCGTCGAGTAGATTAATTATATGTCACCGGTACATGGAGCACGGTGTCAAGCGACCGCGTCATAACATTCTACACATTCCTAATGTTACCTTTGCTTGGTTAATTTCCTTAGTGTTTGCCGGTTGATCATGTTTACGCGTGTTTTGTTAGTAGGGTAAGCTTTTGACTTCATTGCTGAGACACTCAGTTTTTTTACTTAAAAATGTTGAAAATAACAAGCTTTTTCCATTTTTAAGTAAAAAATGAAATATTTTGTAAAAAAATTAAATTTTGTGTAATTTAACTTCGCTGTTTGTCATAATTTATATCAATAACTTCGTCAATTATATAATGTTGGTGTTAGTATTGCCTTATTTTTTAAGCTTTATGCTATATCATTATTATATGCAGCAAAGTAACAGACAAGACCTAGCATCAAGATAATTACGATTTATTACATTTTTTAAATATTAAAACTATTATATATATATATATATATATATATATATATATATATATATATATATATATATATATATATATATATATATATATATATATATATATATATATATATATATATATATATATATATATATATATATATATATATATATATATATATATATATATATATATATATATATATATATATATATATATATATATATATATATATATATATATATATATATATATATATATATATATATATATATATGTATGTATATGTGTGTTTTTTTTATTCTCCCAAATAAGAATCGCGCTTACAACGTTATTCTACTGCAACACAATCGTCTCAGTTTAAATTAAATTTGTTCATAAAGAAATCTTAAAGTGATTTGGTACTTGTATACATTTATTGAAAGCTTTGTTTTAGTTCTAGATATAGTAGTCCTAGACATCGGAAGCTAAGGTCGTCTCAATATCACGTCGCCGCTCCCTTAACAACTGTTCGCGACAACGCTATCAAATGATACAATTCTCTTATTTTTAGAACGAATAAGCACAATCTTGCTGGATATTTGTATCGATGCATTTTGTTATGGAATTTCATACTTTGTTGTACTACAGTGTACCTGTTTTTAAGAAAGCTTATTTCAAATTAGAAACCAAACGTCAATGTTCAAATAGAAGTATATTATATGAAAATAGTATTTAAATGATTTATTGACATGAAAATTTAACATTACTTTTATACTTTTTAACGTGTTAATCCACACTAAAGTTGAAAAAAACTCCTAGGTTCAAATTTCGCTGCGTTATTTGATGTTTTAACTAAGCACCTTCTTAACATCAAAGGCAACACTATATATATATATATATATATATATATATATATATATATATATATATATATATATATATATATATATATATATATATATATATATATATATATATATATATATATATATATATATATATATATATATATATATATATATATATATATATATATATATATATATATATATATATATATATATATATATATATATATATATATATATATATATATATATATATATATATATATATATATATATATATATATATATATATATGTTTTGTTGTCATATATATATATAAATCAAGAATAAATTACAAAAAATGGAATATTTAAAAAAAAGAAGCTGACTGAAAACTCTCTAGCTGGTCGTTCTCTTCTATTTAAGAGATTAAGAGGTTTAAGGGGTTAACTAGATAGGTGTAGATTAAGAGGTTAACTCGAGTTCCAGTATATAACACAATATATCTCAATCTTAGTTACCCTTAAAATGCGAGAGACAACGAGTGAAGATAAAAAAATCAACTTCACAAGACTCCTTACGAGATACACATTTACTACATATCTTGTTCCTCTTTATGGTAATCTATAGAATTTTCCTTCATTGCAGAAGAGAAGAAAGTTCTTAGCATTTTAGGGATTTGCCGTATGAGTGCCAGACCCATTGCGTTGTAGAAAAAGGAGGTCCAAGCAGCGTTTGGGACTTGCGACCCAAGGACGGGCTTAAAGAGGCTCCTTTAAAACGCTTACCTGATATTACGCTCATAGTTATATTAAAACTGAATCTAACGTTAAATTTGCATTAGTATTGAACAAAAAGGAAATTTCAATCACAATTACTCTTTATAAAGAAGAAAGTATAGGCCAATATTGTTTCCTACACTCTTATTCCTAGAGAGCTTGTAGCAACATACTAAAGTGATACAATTTTCGTATTTTAAAGAGTGAGTGCCAGACAAAAGATTTACACTTTGCAACGCTATTACTCGTGAAAGCAAGCTGGGATGTATTATCAATTTTCATAAAGAGATAGATGATGCACTTACATATAATTCTACTTTTTTTTTTACAAAACTATACTGCTTTCTAGAGGTCACGAGATCTTGGTAAGTAGTTGTATTTGACTGTTAATAAGAAGTATGTAATTTTCTACTAAATTCTGTCATAGTCTCTTTGCCAGTAAAGCAGATGTACGTATTGAATATGTACCAATTCAGGAAAAAAACTACTTGACAGTCCATAAATTCCTGGGACTTGAGACCCAAGTGACCCCTGATATCTTAAAGAATCCTTTTGAAATGTGTATTACAGGTGATTCCTAATAACATAAACAATATTCAATTTTATAGCTACTTATAAGACAGCAATGTGAACTAATATAGACAGTGTAATTTATTAACAGCACGAAGTATTTCTGATCCCAAAACTCAAGTGCAGTAATGAAATATGGTTTAATTTATTTTTATGATTTTTTAAAGTGTTAATCCACACTGAGGATAGAAGATTTTTTTAAGTATTTTTTATAGTTTAGTTTGTATACGTATAGATAAAATGAGATATAATACATACGATTTCTATCTTTAAACAGGTTGAGCGTTGGTAGTATCTGACGATAGTAAGGTACTAAGGCTTCACCGACTCTGTCGCATCCAGTGACCAGCATTTGTATGCATCTGAGAGCATGGCACAGTACCGCTGGTCGTTTTGTTGCTAGCGCGTCTGTGGACAAAATTATTGTGTTTAGTTAAGTTGAAAATATCGTTATAATATAGTCATTATAAAAAGAATTGCGTTTCAAGTTTCACTGTATTTCCCGCATTATTATAGAATTTTCAGAGACAAATGAAAGAGAGAAATGCTAACAGATTTTTTCCTTGAGTGGATATCAAATCAACAACCACCGCTTTAAACTGAAACCCTTTCCCACTGTACCAAAATAAACATATTTATACATGCTAGGTTTTTATCCAGAATCATTTTTATACCAAAAAACATTCAAGAACTGAAGAAGAAGAAAATGAAGCAATGCCAAAAATTTAATTTATCTTGAAAAAACACGATTTATAATACAATAGACTCAGCCGTAACATAATATAGGGGCATCAGTTTACTTTTAATCTGAAAATTAGATGGTATTTTATTATTATTCCGATATCTACGCGCTATTCTACCTGGCTGGGGCGCGTCATGTTACTCTTGACGCGGATTGGCCTAGCAAATCTAAATGCGTAACGAATTTAAAAGAATTAAAGCTTCTTTCATTTCGCTAAATGTTTTTATTCACTAAGGAAATTATAAGATTTCTAGATTAATTATTACTTTTTTGGTATAATCGCTTATACCAGCTGGGAATGTTGGGCAGTTATTTTAATTTTCTCTATAGTTAAGACTATGCGACGTTAAGCGGCATCTCAATAGGCAATATAATGTAAAAATTGAAGAGAAATTGGCATAAAATAATTATTTATTTACAAAATTTATTTAGGACGAGTAGGATAAGAAACAAACGTTATAAATTATTTTATATTTATTTATATATACCCCTATACGAGTATGTTGTATATTTAAGCTTAAATATTCGAGTTCAAGAAATCTATTTACTAATCTGTATTAATTCATATATACTTTAACTTACTCTTAATTGGAATAATGAGCTGAGGAACAACAGGCAGTACTTTATATGATCCCTTGGTGACCAGATCATGTATGCCGTGTTCTACGATGAAAGCGAAGGGGTAGGTTCCTTCAGCAAGTCCGTCGAAGAACATTGGTAGATAATGATGGAAATCTAGCTTTTCTATAGGCACCTAAATATATAAAATGGTGTATATAACATTAATAAATAAATGTAGGTAAAGATAATTCAATTATATTAATTTCTATACTCTGATAGATAAAGCGCGATGTTAATCTCCACTAATATGTCAACAAACAATATCTTGAAAATTACATATTGAAAAGCATGGATACGCTTTTTAATATTGATTATATAAAAATACAAAATTTTGAGTCATAATATTTATGATACGTCTCATCGTACATATGGTTATTTTAAATAATTTTTCTTACATTAAAATACTCGTATAATATTTAATTAAAACTCAATTTTATGCTACATTTAAGTTATGAAAGTGTTACAATAATGTACTCATTGATTTTCATAATTTTAAATAATATAAATTTTAATCGTAATAATTATGATGTAAAAGCCAAATGACAATAAATAGACACTTATATTTTTTAATATTACTCATAGTATAGTAAATAAAATGGAGACTACGATTGTAGCAAAATATTATTATTACGTAGAGAATAGATAGAGAACTCTACGTAGCAAAATATTTTAATATTCTGGATACGAGCGAAAAATCATAGTTTGATATCAAGTATATCCCAAGTGAAACAATTTTAAACAAAATATCCAAAATATGTCACAATCTAACAATTAATAAATATTTCATAACAATACCATTGTAACACAATAAATCGACACTTCACATTAAAATGACTACATGAGCAGTTACCTTCCAAGCGAGCCGTTTTCCGCTCGAAGTAAACTCAATAGAGACCGGGAACTCTCCCCTTTGATAGCATCTTCGGAACATTGTCGGCTTTGAAGGCAAAGGATCGAATACGCCGCACTTAGGTGGAGGCAGCACCCTCGTATCTTTCTGCATAGCCTGTATAGTAAAAGCTGGCACGATCCTGCATTTTTTCACTTTACTACGCGTATAATTTGGACTGGGCTTCTTCAGGGAGCTACGGAACTCCTTACCGCACACATCAGTGCACGGTGGTAACAATACCATGATGGAATCAAAAAATCATTATCAATCGGATATTATGGATGATAAAATGTTGACAGAAGTAATAAAATGAGAAGGTAAATTTGTTCGACCAAGCCTCGATTGTGATTGTTTATTTTGCAACATGATCGTTGCTGAGCAACCGGGTATCGATTGATTGTAGACAGCGCCGCCGCACGGCATCCATTCGAGTTAGGACGTGGACATACTTGTATGTGCATTTGTCAGCTTTCATAATAATTTATGGGATAATTGTGTTTGGTATTCTAATCGAATTCCATTTGAGTTAATTATAAGTAAATAAATATTAACGATTCGGATTGCTTATTTTTGATATAAATTAAATGCTTTTTTATAATAGTGTCAGTATTATATGTTTTTTTTTTCATTTTAGTTTTTTTCATTTTCCACTTAGTGATTGTTAAGAAACGTTGTATATTAAGCAGCGGAATTCAACTGCTCAAAATAATACATATTTATAATATCCCGAATTACTTTTAAATCTACGCTCGTACTCTTCAATTGGACTTCCCAACAACAAAGAACCTGAAATTTAACCTAAGCATTTACACTAATATTATAATAATAATTTTCGTCTATAAAGCAAAATTTATGTGCAATAAAATCGTAAAAATGTCACCGCGTGAACTCTCAACCTTACGTTCGGACGCCGCGAAATTATATTAGCTATGGAAAATTTTATTACATTTTAATATAAGGTATCTCACAATATCCTCCGTAGCAAAAGTGCCACGAATTTTGATGGCTTCTACACGTACACGTACACGTATAAGAACACGGGGGTATTTCTTTTGATAAGTTTCAATCGAAATTTATGATCTACCAAATAAATTGGCCCGATAGATTTTTTCTTTATTACTCACAGAAGGTATTTTTAGATGCTTTTTAATATTATATTAAAAACTTAAAATGATTTAATACAAACTGCCAGAAGATAATGCTCATTGTATATCAATACCGGACTGTCGTGGCGCAGAGGTGTAGGCGTCTGCCTGTAAACACGACGGTTTGAGTGTTCGAATCCCACTCGGGGAAGATGTTTTTTCTATTTCCATTTTCTTCGCTCAGGAAACTAGGCAAATCGCAGCGTTGAGTTCTGTCACTCAACACGAAATGCCTCGAAAAAAGCGGAAAACGGAGACGGAGAAAGCAGGGACTAAGCAACAGAGTGTCTTAACACTAGGTTCATATAGTTCCTGCAGTTCCCTCTGCCTACCCTGCAGGATAAAGCAGTAAAGCTTAAAAAAAATCAATACTTCAAATTAAGTGATTTAAATAAAGATAAAACCTCATATCCAACAAAAATTAACTAATTACATTTAATACACTTAAAAATAACGGTTTCCAAATGTGCCATAAAGTTAAAACAGATAAAATTTTTTTTTATAATTCTGTTCATTTGTCCACAAGCTTTTTTAACTAGTCATAGAAATTTCGCGGCAAATTGAACGCAGCTCTCGATATTTAAAATTTAATACGGCATCAGCTGGGACCGGTATTATGAAAATTTTTATAACGTCATCTAAAGGAGTTTTAGATGAACCACGCTTGTATATTTACGGATGTTTAATATTGAGAAAATCTTCTTACATTTTTATGTATATATTAAAGACATTATTATCCTGAAATTTATTTTATACTGTAATATATAGTTACTGTAATATAACATGATACGCAATATGTGAATACCTAACATTAATAATTTCATTTCACTATTCTATCTTCTTTTACCTTGGCATTTATTATGGAAATTTCTCCCCCTCTTTAAAAGTACTCCATTTTGTTTGGCTTCAGCATATAGCATGTGATATATTAGTTATTAAGCATATATCCTGTGGTTGCAAGCAACACCAGTTACCTCCCACGTTATTTAAGCTTAGAACGAGTGGCCAGCGTTTCCAAATTCAGGTACATTAGAATCTTTTGAAGATACTTAAACTTATTTCCATTCAATTACCAAATTTAGATTAATCACTCTTGCCCTTCCTATGGATGGAGCTGGTTAGTATTTAGCAGTATATTAAATAAGTGAAGATAAGCTCTTTATTTTAAGTGGTAAGAACTTTGTGTCACCAACAGTATATCACCAATATCATGTATGCAAATAATAAAAGATTTTGATTTCATTTTTAGGGTTCTGTACATAAATAAAAAAACGGAACCCTTATAGAATCACTCGTGTTCCTGTCCGTCCGTCTGTCACAGCCAATTTTCTCTGAATCTACTAGACCGAATCAGGTGAAATTTGGCAAGATGGTGTAATGCTCTGACCCAAACACAGATGTGTAACGTAAAAAATATTTTTTTGAAATAAGGGTAATTTTCGGGGGATAAATAAGGTAATTAAAAAAAATTGCTTACCTTACTGAATCATATATCAAATGAAAGGGCTTGCTATCAGAATCTCGAATATATTTTTTTAAATTTTTTAAAATAAATAGTTTCGATGATATTCATGAAAAAAGCCGAAAATTGACCATTCCCCCGCCCCTCTAATCTCCAAAACTACTGGGCCGAAAAATTTGAAAAATTTACTGAATATAGTTTATGGCTTGTAGATTACAAGAAAACTACTATAAGGATTTCATAGATTGAAAATAAAATGGTAAATTCGATAAAAAATGTTTTTAGGGAAAAAACGTTTTCAGGGGAAATATTTCACTATATTGTGTAATGGAACCCTTTCCACGCGAGTTCAACTCGCACTTGACCGGTTTCTTAAATAAAGCACAATATATAACTAATTGATTCTTAGAAATTGAAAAATACATTCATGTACACAATTTTCCTAATATTATAAAAGGAGCTAATGGTTATAGTCTAGACATCAATTTTTCAACCTATTGTTAAATTTAATTATTACAAGTCGCGACGGAACAATTCAGACCTTCTCAAAAGAAGCCTTTTAAAAAACATCTTTTGAATACAAGCGTCGACGAGTGAAATGCGAATGGAGGTGAACTAAGAAAACATAAAGAAGCCAAGCGATGCTATCCAATACTCGTAGTACTGTACAGGTTTCTTCATAAAATATAGATTATAATAGAAAATAAATATAATAAATGATCCTTGTTTTGGAAATTATAATCAATTAGATATTAGATGACATAGTTAGAAAACATGACCAAATGATGTTTAGGCAGTTTGAGACGTATGAAATGGAAGTATTTATTATGGGTTTAGTGGCTTATAATTTTTTTAAATATTCTCACTATCTTCTAGTACTCCTAAAAGTTTATGTATTTCAAATATTATCTTCAGTAGTTATTCCACATATAGTAATATAGGCAGGTGGGCCTAGTATTACATTAGTCCATTACATACTTTACACCTAATGGAACATATAACGTGGAGAACCCTCGTGTATGTATGAAGTGGCGTACCTCAACGCCGCACTTTGTCTACTACAGCACGAAGAAATCTGAGCTACGGTTTCCTTTTAAAATCGTGTCAGTACACGATCGATCCTTGGTACAGTTACCAAAATAACTTCAAATATATAAATATTTAACAAATCAAAGCAAATATATCATATCCATATAAAAATTTGGCGTTTGGCTTACATTTAATTTGCACTACCACCGCGTCAAACGAACCGAACATTCAAACGATGATTGCTTACTATACAGTAGACTTCAATACTGTGCATTTATAATGCAAAATACATAATAGAATTTGTCAGACTACTCGACGACGTTTTTATATAGTTTTTATTTCTAGCAGTGGAAATAATGTTGTGTTCTAAGAATAAATAATGTTATGGTTATATTTTCTTTATAAACTATATTTGTGGTATAATTTCAGTGTGTGTTTATCCTCACGTTTGAAAATAAATTATTATAATAGAAAAATATTTCTTAGTGACAAAAGGCGGCGTTAAAATCCGTCTCATAAGCAATATTATAAATCTCAAAAATTGCATACCCTACGTTAGATTTAGATTCTAGATTTAGATAGATTTTAGGATAGTTTAAAATTTACCATCGCATATTTTTTCGATAATCTTTATAGTATCGTAGACTAATACAGAGGAAATAAAATGTTAACACACTTTGTTTTGAGATTTTGAGGGTTTGGTTGGTTTGAGGGATTGGTTGTTACTTGGCAGAACTCGATAGAGTTAGAGTCGAACCTTCAACCATCGTGTTACAATCAGACGCTGTGCTGCAGCTTTCGTTTATTTCAAATTTTAAATAGTTATTTAATATTCTTGTATCAGTATCTTCATTCACAGTAACTGCATCAAGGCTGTGAATTCTATGAGATACGGTGTTGGCATACAACAAGTTACTTTTCTTGCTTTGTCAAATTTTTTTAACGCGTTCAACACATTAAATTTTGATGTCCTTTTAGCCAATTTTAGGTCCATTAATATTTTACTAAAAGCAACTGAATGATTTTCTTTGTACCTTTGTGACCACACTCAGTGCATTATATTTGACGGAAAAAAAATCTCTCAATGTGGTATCACAGCAGGCGTTCTACAGGGTGGTGTGCTGTCTTCCATTACTACAAATTATCTAAATTTATTAATATTTTCAATCAGCACTTAACATTGTCATATCATATTTTTGCTGAAAATTATAGATTTGTCAGGCTGTCTCGATAAATGATATACCCAGAGCTATTGATACTAACAATTCCAGATCATTACATTATATTATTAAGCGGGACTAGATCGTTAGAGTTATTTATATTTATGGAAGTAAGTCTACAGTGTGTATATTTGGAACCTCCAAACATTTGTTAAAGCATCCTTCACCTCTCTCTCAAATTCTGTTTAATAATGTTTTTAAGCGTACAGAGCAATTGTATTGAATTTAGAAATGAAATTGAACAGTATGGTCTCCTAGTTGCCTCCAATGTCTAAACTCAACCGTAAGCTATTTTCTGTTACGAGAAGTCTAAGGCGATGGAAGAATTCCCTGCTACTGTTCTTTTACCTATACTTGATTATGCTGACTCGTGTTATTTAAATCTATCTTAACAACTACTAAATAAGCTTGCAACGTATGCAAATTCTCGTTATCAGGTTCATATTTGGACTGAGAAAGTACAATCACATAACACAGCACGGCACTCAAATGGTGAACTGTTAAAGATCAGTGGAAGGTTCCACGACGGAATGTAGGTACATTCCCTTATTTTCCTTTACACTATCCTATCCCATTCTGTTACTCCGTTGTACCTCAAAGAAAGATTTAAGAGTTCTTGGGCTCAATCTGAACCTGTCAGCTTTACCGTTCACGTTACAAATTTCTTTCCCGCACCAAATATAATGGAGACTCTTTTCCTATCAAAACAACGAAACTCTGGAATGTTTTGCCAGAGTAAATCTCAGATGGCCACCATTGCACGTAACATGTACTTCATGTATTATTTTAAATATTTGTATTTATTCAATATTATAATATTTTATTTATGCAATACAGTTTGATGATGATTATTATTATTATTATGCACCACACGAATATACAGAATACAAATATACATATATGTGGAATATAAATACAAGAAAAACCACGGGTAAAAAATAGTAAGTACGCAATTAAATCCAACCTCGTTTAAACGAGTGCACTACATAACAAAAATTGTATGACTTTGAATTAAAAAAAGTGAAACAAAAGTGTCTAAGCAAATTATGTTTTTAATTTGTTATTTGTTCGCACTACCTCTAAACATAGCAAATTATATAAAGAAACAACATAGTTTTCCCATTTTCAGTATAAAACTACGCGTGTATAAAATTTTTAATTTCATTTCAACGCCTAACAAAAAAGTATTTTTAGTTTGAAACGTTAATTCAATGGTGGAAAAAGGGTTACCCTTGAACACCTAGCGTACCGGCACAGAGCTGGAATTCCAGGGGAAAAAATCGAAAAATGTTTGAAAGTTGTCGGCTTTCATGCGATACCTGTTTTTTTTTTATTCTTGCACGAGCCGAATCACTGCATTGGTGGTACTGTGTAATTTTGCCGTCTCAATTTTATGTACGAAATTGTTGGGCTATTTGGGGTAGGTTGCTCTTTTCCTTCTTACTTGATTCTTTTTTAGGCTCAATTTTGAATAACTAACATTACCAATTTACCTTTTATTTACCTTAATATTATACCTGTTATTTACCTTCAAATTATAGAAACTGTTGAGGTGCAGAGAGATAGTGGGCGTAAATACAATTTTCCCTAGAGATAATTTCTAATATACAAAGCGCAGCGTTTAATCCACCACTCAAAAAGTTATTTCTAAAAATTGTAAAATTCTAAGCTATGTTAGAAAATCCTTAAAAACACATAATTGCCTAATATAAATAAAATAAAACTTATAATACATTTTTCCTTAAAATCTCATTTAAATTCTTTATAACAGTCATGTTAGAGCATTCTACTTATACTAAATTATCGATTGGATACATTTAATACTGATATATTATGATAGTTCACAGTATCGCAGTCTTTATACTGAGTTGAAGCTTCAGTTTTATAGTTGAAACGTGAGACCACTGGCTACTTAGCCGGTCGTAAATCTTTTCCTACGACACACATATTTTATGTATATACTATAGAGGGAGTTGTTTATGAAAAATTCTATTTTAAAGTTTAACATTGAAAAATATTTATAATTATATTTTGTTCAAGTGTCATTTTCATTAACAATTACATTGTATAAAACGAAATAAAACTTATCTTTGCTTTTGATATTGATCAAATTTTATTTTGAAATAAAAAGAGCAAAAAATATACAAAAATTAGCTTTTACTTCGCCTGCGTAATGTAAAGAACGTAACTTATAATTTAAACATTTGACGTGGTCGTGGAATTTAAATCATCAATCTAACACTGAATCAAAGTTTCTATTTGAAGATTTCCTGTGATTTTTGTATATATATAAATATGTATATATCAAAATTATAATATTATAGTTATGTTGATTATATCTTCTTTTTTATATAAAAAGTTATTACTGACAAAACTATTTCACCTATGTGGCATAATTTCAAAATTACGTTTCTGGGGGGTCTCATCTCACAGCGTCTTGATGAACCTCTTTATTTATCAAAACAAGGTTGACTCAAAGCCCTAACGATGCGAACAAATTTACTGACATACTGTTGTTTGAGTTATTTGATATGGAATTAGAATTACTATATTTTGTTTATTTAATTTGCAATATACAAATTAAATGTTTATTTATTTTTCAATACCATGTATTCTTTATTTAAATACCATTTTTCTAAAATATTCGTTAGAACACTATTATAGGGCTTTATATAAAAATATTCCATTAGATTCAAAATTTCCATGGCTTTTGATCGTACCGCTTATAGAAAGATACAGAAATTAACTCAAAGTTTGATCTAAATCTTTTAATTTATATTGACAACAACGATTGTTTTGATAATGTTTAAACAATTCCAGTATGTATGAAAAAGTAAGCTAGTGTAAAGAAAATAAAAATAATAAGGAATCGAACCTTTAACTGCCGAACTTATAGTGAAGCGCAGTCCCACTGTACCATACTTGCATCAATTCAAACCTACAAATAGTAAACTCATATAAAGTTACAAATAAATAGTATTTTCTGTAAATAAATCCACTATAACCGTCCTCCCTAGCTTATATTTCATCAAAACGACTTCACAACAAATTGAATGTACCTGCATCACATACGCTTACACGAGTGCTGTATCAATGGGAAATAATAGATAAATCTAAAGACATTATAGATTATTACATGTATAAGGTAATAAAATTTGGCAGATGAATGAGTTCTTTTTTCATCCCAACAAATTATTTGCATTACGAAAAAAGATGGATAATATTAAAAATATATATTTTAGAAAATGTCACCTTTTGATTTAAAAAATTGTTTTAAATAGAAACACTATATTGGTGAATATAGTTTATTAGCAAATAAGAGTAAAAAATCGAACCTCTAACCACCTCTCCATAAAAAAGGCAGACATTTCACACAATTGCTCTGTAACAAAAATGTATCGTATGTTTCCACAGGAAGGAAATAACATTAAATAAAAAATATTTGAATTATATCCAGTTTGCTCTGATACCTTCCACGTGTACGATGAAGAAAGTAGAGGAGATGTTTTGGTTTATTTGTAGATAAATATTGTAGTAACAAAATCCTTTGCTAATTAGCTCTAAGGAGCGTAGACTACTTCGATAAGGTTGTCTTTATTTTTATTCGATATTGATTTGTAGTTTAATCTTTGTAGATGTTTTATATATATATATATATATATATATATATATATATATATATATATATATATATATATATATATATATATATATATATATATATATATATATATATATATATATATATATATATATATATATATATATATATATATATATATATATATATATATATATATATATATATATATATATATATATATATATATATATATATATATATATATATATATAATTTTAGTTTGGGGCTGCTTGAAAATTCCAGAACTACTATAATTTGTCATTGTTTTTTATATAATATTATTATATTTTTTAATAATATGTTGAATAAAAGAGATAAAGAACATAGACGTAGGATTTTTTTCATACTTTGTAAAGGAAAAAGAAATATAAAATATTGTTTAGTAAGAAAATTTTAACATACTGGGATTTTGAATTTGCATCTCATAAAATTAGTCCAAGTGCTTCAACCACTAAGCTATACTACATTTTTCTGTTTCAAATTATAGAACACTTTTTGTCTACTTTTTTTTAGCTGCACGCTTTATCCCGCACGTGGCAGGGTAGGCAAAGAGAACTGCAGGGACCATACGAATTTAGTGTTAAGACACTCCGTTGCTTAGTCCCTGTTTTCTGCGTCTCCACTTTCCGCCTTATCTATTTCCACTTTTTTATAATATAGAATATTATATACAAATAATATTATATACAAATAATATTATATACAAATTAACCTTGGCCAATTAACGTTTTATCATTCATGTTTATTTTATTTACGAAAAATGGCTTAAAAATTCCAGTAACATACCCTACATATTATTTAATGCTGAGGAAGAAAATTGTAAAATATTTATATATGAAGAATGTTAAAAATTACAAAGTACATAGTATATATCTCATATATTAATAATTCACGTACAATTTATAATAAGATTGATGATAGTGCACATTTCGCACATTTCCACTAAAGCTGTCTTGTATACGGTGCGACGCTATTGTCATGTAACGAGTTTTCAATCGCTGTAGATATTTCGGTTTACAGTGAAATTTTCATATTTCTATTTATTTTTAAAATTATAGTTTCAAAATGTTTATTGTGAGAAAATCTATTTTAGGACGTTTACAATATATCTATAGTTAGGAACCTCTTTTAAAAAGAGAGTAGACGTAAATGATAAAGACAATCGGGGATGTTGCGTGCATTCAACTTTTCAACGGTCCGTATTATTTTTTTTTATGGGAAGGACAAGGCAAAGGAGCGGTCGGGTCACCTGATGGTAAGTGATCACCGACGCCCACGGCCCTGTGTAACAGCATAAGTGTTACGAGAGCGTTGCCGGCCTTTAAGATGGAGGTAGACGCGCTTTTGTAGGTACCTATGTCGTATTGATCTGGAAACACTGCAGGTAGGCTATTCCACAGTAGTGTGGTACGTGGAAAAAAATTCCTACGGAACCGCACAGTAGTGGAGTTCCACGTATCCAGATGGTGGAGATGAAACTTTAATTTGTGTCATACTGTGCAGTTGGAGAATTCAGCGGCAGGCACCAGATCAAACAGTTCTCCAGAACACTCTCCATGGTATAAGCGGTAGAGAACGCACAGCGAGGAAACGTCTCTACGCAGCGCCAAAGTGTCGAGCCTTTGACAGATATTTGAGTCCCCGTTGGGGATACGACCGGCTCTACGCTGTATGCGATCAAATGGTTCAAGTTGATACTGGGGTGCACCAGACCAGAGATGCGAACAAACCATGTGAGGCCGAACCTGGGCTCTAAACAGAGCCAATCGGTGTGTAGGCGTGAAGTACTGTCTCGCTCTTCCGATGACACCCAATTTCTTCGCGGCCAGCTTGGCTTTGCTATCAAAATGATCGCGATACTGACAGTCATCCAAAACGCTGAGCCTTAATATACTGATAGTAGGCGAGGCTAAGAGAAGTGTTCTCAAAGACTGGTGACACGACAAAAGGGTTTTTTTAGTGGTTAACGCGCAAACTTGAGTCTTCTGGAGGTTGAATTAGAAGGGTACTAATCTAAGATAATGTGTGTATATATATATATATATATATATATATATATATATATATATATATATATATATATATATATATATATATATATATATATATATATATATATATATATATATATATATATATATATATATATATATATATATATATATATATATATATATATATATATATATATATATATATATATATATATATATATATATATATATATATATTTATATATTACATAGGTATGTGGGTATTTGGGTTCAGGATTAGGAATGTAATATAATAATAGTATCTAAAATTATTTTATTACGTATAAAGAATAAAAAATATTCTGATTTTCTGAACTTATTACATTCTTATAGATGGATTGCATGAATTATCCATTCATCTAACGAGAAACTGTAATAGTTTAAACGTCAACCAACACAAAAAATTAAAGCAATTTGTTTAAAATACAAATTCTAATAAAACTACTTCAAGAAAACATGAGTATAATTATATGAAAATGCAACGTGACAAGTGGATTTCAGTTGAAACTAAGATGGATGAAGACATAACATAATTTAGACAGTGTTACAGGACGCCAGACGGTTTCTTAGACACAATTATTCTATACTTACATATGAATGATTATTTAAAATTTGACTAACAATGCTGAGCACAAACGATTGTCTGGACTGTGTAGTAAATTTTCTAGCTATTTTAGTTCTACTGGTAGAATATCAAAAGGTTAAAGTTAGATTCTCATCGCTACTACTGTTTTAGAAAAGGAATTTTAACAAAAAAAAACATATTAAATTACATTTCTTATTTATATTTATTTTAAATTTTTAATATATTTGAACTCGCGTAAATTGTAAAAATCTTACATAGGTTGTAAAGTAAATTATTACTGACGAAAAAGAATTGCCACGTAGCTCAAGGAATGTTATTTCACAATAAGTACAGCAAGATATTGTATAAAAAATATAAAATATTTATGTTCGACCTCTAATCTTGCCTTGATACCTTACCATTAAGATACAATTAGTTTATTGTTTTCTCGTGTTTTTACATTAGGTACATGTAAAAAAAACGAGAAAACAACATCTCATGCTAATACTAATCTTATACCCTAGCGAGATAACCAAAAAAAGACAGATCACCAAACAATGTGGTCCCACTGCGTGTCCATTGTTATGTTTTTACATATCCTCTGTCCACTTACCTCGATACTGAGTGTTCGAAAGTCAGCCAAGGTCTCAACTTAATTCTCTTACCTCTTACCAAAACAAAATTTAATAATATCTGAACTGATTTAAAATAAACCGACGGAAACCATTTAAATAAGTAAATTCCAACAAGTATTGCCCTATAAACATTATATAATAAAAATCCACGCGACACGGCAACTCAATAAAGTTACTCCACCGGAGTGCACATAAAAAGCAACCGATAGCAATAAATGGTTTTCGCTGCATCCATTAAGAAGATGAACGCTTGGACTCGTGGATTATTCGCTTAATCCAATACAACATTCGATGTACGCGTGTGTAATTTTTTTATATCAAAGTAAAATCGCTGTTGTAACCTTATTTATTTATATCAGGTTATACCTTATAAAAGTATCATATATACTCTATTCTCTGCTCCGTTCTCTGTTCTTTTCTGGGATTCTCTCTCTGGAAATTTGGATTATTAAGGAACTTAGTGCTTAGACACTCCGTGACTTACTTTTTGCCTAATTTTGAGACATTGCGTGTTAAGAGTGGTGAAAGTCGACGCTACGCGTTGACAATCAAATTCACACTGCTCGTTTATTGCATACAATAAAGGCTGTGATGCTGAGCCACGGAGAGGAATTTTACACGTTTACCCACTGTCTTAATCCTTGACTAGTGCTTCGTTATATAAAATATGTATTAAGGCAAAAAAATAATGATAATTGTTTCTACTAAATTTCGACTAGCATTGTATTATGACTTTGCTTTTATCGTTCATTTATTGAGATACGTAACTCTATTTTAACATGACGTAAAAGATATATAGCCTCTCTTGATAATCGTATCACACCAGTAGCAAATACTGACATAAACGCATTTCATCAATCAAATTCTTTAGCTTTATTATATTGACTGTTACTTACATTTTAAAATAAGCTTAAATTGAAATAGTAATATGTCCACGAAGGAGATATCCCTTATATCTTCCTTTACCATTTATACCACTTATTATGCTTCATATATCATTTTTACCATTATTTTTCTTTCTTAGGCAAAGCGCGGCGTTGAGTTCCGCCACTCAACACGCAGTGCTTCGAAAAAGGCGAAAAGTGGAGACGGAGAAAACATTGTTTGGTCAAATATGCAGCGATATTGATGTTCTGCTATCTGAACAATGTATACGTCTTTCCATATTCATTTCCTATCTACCATCTCTACTTAGCAAAATTCTAAAGTATACTACTTTGTACTTTGTTCACAAAATTCGAGCATTCTGCCTTTAATTCATCTCTTTCAAATACCAGATCTTTGTCTTATTTGTATTCAGGTTAAGACCATTAGTTTCACATCCATTTTCAGTATACTGACCAATGTTCGCAACTCGCATTTTAATGATGCAATAAGCCCTGCATTATTATTCAATCACCCACTTTCACTACTATGTCGTTTTCTTTCACTCCTTGAAGATATATGTATGTCCTTTAAATTTTATATCGTCATTTGGTATAGGTATGACATAAAATAGATAGGCAGTAGTTTACCGCTAAACTTCAACAAAATTCATATAAACTTACATATCTTAATACTTGGACCAAGCAAAGAAGCCACGCCATATGTTCCCATACGCTGTAAAAGTGACTTGGTAATTTATCGGCTATGAAGAAAGTTCGAAATGCCTTCACAATCTCACCTTAGAGTGCATTAGGGTTCGGCAATAATGACACTTGGCTCAGAACAAGTTAATGCAACCGCGACTTCCTTTTTACTTGGGTTCTTTCGCCTTTCTTTCTAGTTAATTTGAAGTCTTTTCCTGTGAAACTTAGTTTTCGTTAGTTCTTTTAGTTAACCTTATTATGTGCTTTGTCGACTGAAAAATCTATGTTGTTTTAGCTCTATTTGTTTTAATTCTGTAACAAGGTTTTAGTACGAACTTAGTAATAAATTGTAAGTTTTTTTTTAATTTATTATCTTATACTTAAGTATCGTGATTGCTAAACAGATACTCGGTCTTTATATACCATTTTTAAGTGTTATATATATTGCAGATCCAATAACACTATTTATCTTACCAGCTCACCGATAATTTTCACTTCTTTGAATTCACTGACACACTGGAGCCAAAATAGCGTTATAAGTAATATCAATGTATATCTATATAACATGACTATATCCCGTTTTAGTTCCTAAGCTGTATAGGAACTAAAATGGGATATAGTATATGTATATATATATTATATATAATATTATATGTAAATCTTGAACGTAATCCGTCGGTTAAAAATTCTGTTATTTTATTAACTACAAATATAATATTTCAATTGTTTATAGATTTCTGAAAATAAGCGCCTTTTTTTCTCTTCTACTTTTTAAAGAAGACTCAGCTAACACAAAACAAAAAAGAATTTGAGATTAATGTACAGATTTATAAATTTAATATTTACAGGCTCTTATAAAATCCCGCTTACAGCCATATGCCTTTGTGCTGTTAATGTCAATAAACAATACGGTGCACCGCAGAAGCGTTGCCAGTTCTACCAACTTAAGAAGTTTTAACGCCTTTGAGCTCAAGCGACCTCAACGCAAGTTGTATTATGAAGTACTTTCATTAACTTAACTCATTTAATGCATCAATACACGTATAGAGAGAGGATTTTGATGAAAAGTTTTGACTACAGGGGATAATTTTTTATTTCATTTTTTTGTAGTAAGAGAATTTGGAAAGTAAGTGATAGTGCTCCCTGTCTATATATATATATATATATATATATATATATATATATATATATATATATATATATATATATATATATATATATATATATATATATATATATATATATATATATATATATATATATATATATATATATATATATATATATATATATATATATATATATATATATATATATATATATATATAAATATATATATATATATATATATATATATATATATATATATATATATATATATATATATATATATATATATATATATATATATATATATATATATATATATATATATATATATATATATATATATATATATATATATATATATATATATATATATATATATATATATATATATATATATATATATATATATATATATATATATATATATATGTGACCGATTAAGTATAGCGCAAGCAATTATATATATTAGAAATTTATAGTTAAAATATCGTGGGGATAAGTTATTTTAATTTTAATTTGCTTAATTATTTTGTCTTGTGAAATTAGAATAAAAAGTTTATATCGTGACTATACATTCCTTTACTTAACAGCTATACTTAATCATAATGTATAATTTGACAGAATTCTTCATTATGTCAGGACACTTAATATCAAATGTAGACATTTCTTCTACTCTAAATTGAACCTACTTCCATAGTGCCAGATCGATCACAAAAACCGAACATAAGCTTCTGAGTTAATAAAATAATTTGTTATCATCCCATATAAAAAAACCAAATCAAACACAATTATCGAATATAACGTCAATCTTACTTTCTATGGATGTACGAGTAGCAATTACAAACATTGAGAGAAGGCGTCGTCATGACAACTGATGTTCCAACGCGCAGACTCGCCCATATTTAACTCCGCCTATTTTGCAGCCTGTTGCTAACGCATTTGCCGTACGACAGTCTGTATCCGATCCCCATGGGCCAACAATACAATCAAAACAATATATTATATATTTATATGAAAATTATGCAAAGACTCTAATGTGGTAGTTCGTTTGAATTCAAGACATTTTTTCTCTCTTCCCTTCTCAGCAGGAGTTGTCTGCGAGTTAATGGCTGGCAAAATCAGGTATTAAAAATAGATGTTGTTGTAGTTATGTTGATGGATGATGGTTATTTATTTCAGGTACGATTATTATTATTTGGAAAATATCAAAAATTTCCAGAAATATATATATATGCACATAAATAAGTATACAGTATCATGTAATTTCTCGAGGAAGTAAATAAAACTAGATCAGGATAGTAAATATTTAATATTAATTTTTTTAATACTTTTAAC
The DNA here is from genome assembly GCA_037178615.1 of Dione vanillae. Taxonomy (NCBI): domain Eukaryota; kingdom Metazoa; phylum Arthropoda; class Insecta; order Lepidoptera; family Nymphalidae; genus Dione; species Dione vanillae. The sequence goes on from JAZFAU010000033.1 coordinate 880,650, forward strand.
ATATTATGTTGTGTAAGTTGTCCTAAATTTCCAATTGACCCAGTAAACTCTTTATGTAAATTTGTTGTGTGGACACTAGATGGCGTTACCCGTCGGTTAAAGAAATTTGACTGAAAAATTGTGTTATATGAAGATCTAAAATGTTTATAAACTTAACCATTTATTTTCATGTTTCCTATCAAAAGTTAAGGAATTTTTCATCTTGGTTTAAAATTTTTAAGACGAAAATTTGTGAAAAAGTGTTTTTATTTGTACATACATAGCACTAGGTTAACTTCATTATATTATCTCCTAGTAATTTATAAATAATATTTGTTCTAAGTAGTGGAATCAATTTTGCAGCCAGCCCTTCTCTTAGTACTCGACAATAGTTTAAAATGCCTAACTTCAAGAAAGAAAGAAAGTTTTGAAAACACTGCTTTGTCAGTCAGTCGCTCGGTAACGTAAGAATTTTAAATATATAGATTACAGTAACAAAGAGCACTCTATACTTAAACGGTAATAAAAAGCAAATAATTGAAGTGATTGAAGTTGAAAACGTTCAATAGAAATTCAATATAGAAATTTTAAACAAGCAAATCAACACAAACAATATACTCCTATAACAAATTCCCAAGGATTTCATTGAAATGACTCTGACAATTAATTAAAAGCTAAATGGGAATGTTTCCCGAAACAATAGAGTTAGTATTTACTTAATGTAAGAAGAAAGGCAAGATACAGATTCGTAAGAGTTCACAGTTACAATGATCGCGCCAGCTTTTTTGACCTGTTCATTGTAAATTGAGCTTGAAATTAAATTCGTTACATTTTCATAGTAAATTGTTCTTGAGATGAATAAAAGAAGTAAAAGCAAATATTAAGTTTGTACTTGAAAAAGAAAAATTACTACCTATACTTTAATATATTTATTTTATTGTCCTTCTATTTTATTAACTACTGTACTGATCTATATGATTATCTATATTTATGAAAAAGTATTTTCCTAAATACTTTTTCATAAATTGAAATTGAAATTCAAAAGTTGAAAACGACTTACAATGAACGATGAAAGTTGTATATTTTTTCCTTTAAACAACTATTACATGGCGTCATGAAAGAACCAAACAGCGTCTGACTGGTAACACCCGCCGGTATGGTTTCAAATTACATTCTGATGAAAGAATTATTTTCATTTCGTTGCTATGGTAACAAGACAAAGTGCGACGTTGAGTTTTGCATAGTTTCGATTGGGCGGTTTATTTGGGCGGAAAGTACAGAACGGATAGACACTAGATACGGGATATAGTATAGAGCTACAAACTATATTTTAATTACGCCATTTTTCCATTTCAATTATTTGAAAATGCGAGTTATTCAACTAGCTGCATAATTATTATAGCTTAATTAAATATGTTGAATGCTTGAAATATTTTGTATAATTCATAGTAAATAAATTATTGTTTTGAGCGTTCCGGCTCAAATATTATGTAGATTCAAATGATTCCCAATCGTTATAAAATAACAGATGATACACCAATGGAATGAACACATTGTTGATATAATTCTATAGAAATATTTTAAGAATAATTTAAAATACATATCGGACTATATGTATATACTTTTTACAAGAGCTATAGACTTCTTAGGTTTATATTTGCCTAAGCAAATTAAGCACTAGCGACGGGAATATTCTGACATTTTTTCGAAATTTTTAAACCACCTTTTGATAAATTGTGATAATTGTAGTGATATTTTTTGTCAAACTGAACAAAAGAATGATTTATTATATACTTAATAAGTTAATATTTTTATGAGTAAATTTAAAAATATTTCACGAATACATACACGCCTAGACGGCCTTAGTATATTATTTCATTTACGTAATCTGTCCCTTTTGTTATAAATTTTCATATCTTTTTTCGATATTTATATCTAATAAACTCAAAACTAGTCATATGTGACTCCGTATTCTATATATATTTTCATATAGCAATTTCCATCGTTAAAATTCCAGTAATTTGTCAGAGTTTCCAAGTTGTTTATTAAAGTTAAACTGGTGTTCCATTCCTCGTTTTTTATATATCAATACATTATTTGTAAATTTATAATTTTATATAAAAAAAAAGAACTAAATTGCCGCCGCGACCAGACGGATAGCGTATGTCTGCAAACGCGACAGTTTGTGGGATCGATTCCCATTCGTGAAAGATGGTACTGTGGTAACTAGGCAAAGCGTGGCGTTGAGTTGCGCCTCTCAATACGCAATGCCTCGAAAAAGGCGTGAATTGTCTTAAAGCTAGATTCCCACGATTCCTACCCTCTGCCGGGTACTGCTATGTGCAGGATAAAGCGTGGACCTAAACAAAAAAAAGTAAAATTATCAATTTTTTGAACGTCACAAACATTACAACCACTTCGTTAAATTTATAATATACTTAGATCTTACCATGTTACTATATAACAAATCCAATGAATCCAAACCACCAAACCTAACTGACAAATCAAAATCAAAACACTGCCTCATTGCTAGTCGCTGCAGTTATTATCGGTAACAATATTACATTTAATCTGCCAACTTTAATTCAAACGCAATCCGCATCAAGCGTGTCCTGAACGTGGAATGGCAAAAGTTAGCTTGTTTATTTCCCACCCGAGTGTGGAACGCAAATGTAGATGCGAAACACATTCGTTAACCATGCTTTACAATGTAGATATTTTTTTAATATGTTTTATTAGTTTTTGATTGTAGTAATTTGTAATACTTTGAATATTTCTTTAATTTTTTATGCATTTGAGAAATTGATTTGTTGGTATGAGGGTTATAGTGTTAAGTCATTAACTTTTTACTCTATTTAAGTACAACGCGTGCTGGATTTTGTAATAAAAATATAGATTTATATCAAGCACGTTTAAACTTAAATTATAAATGATGTTAAACAATTTCTTCTCCTTGAGTAATAATAACAATAACAATGAAAATTTGCAATTTGCATTTGCACAAAAAACTTACTAAATTGATGCTCGTCTGTCTGTCTGTCTGCCTGTAAACGCGACGGTTTGTGGGTTTGATTCCCACTCGACGAAGATGGAGTTTTCATTTCCATTTTCTTCGCTCTAGCGACTAGGCAATGCGTGGCGTTGAGTTACACTACTCAATAGGTAAATCCCATAACTTTTCTAACAGTATTTTATTTAAAAGATAACGTGCAAAGGGCGGCCTTATCGCTGCAAGCGATCTCTTGCAGGCAACCATTATATTTAATATCGGAACTATGAAAATATATAATATATTTATACATAATATATATACATAAATATACATAAGAAACTTATATATAAAGCTATAAATTATTAAAAAATATCATGACCAACTAACTAATTTCATCTGACGAACACAATGAAAATAAACCAATATTTATCAAATATCAACTAAAACACGGATGCAATCACTGTAATGAGTGGATAGGATAGAAACCCCGCATCCCTATTACGATCCCCATTGACCGGTACTCAAAACTTCGTCGATTTGGATCCGGTATCCCTCCGGGCGACGCCAGTTAATCTCCGCCAAAGGCTGCGCTTATGCCGTCGCGTGGATTATCAAAAGTTTCAACAGGTGAATCATATATTGTTACTGATTTTCCGTTGATGAAGTGGTATTATTTTTGACGTATAGTGTATATGTACGTACATTTGTAGTTGTTATTTTCATTAATAATGTTTTTTTATATGTATGTATTTCGGGGGGAAAAATATTTGAATATTTATATTATATTACTCCTAGTATTTAAAATTGTTATTACATCATATATAAATGTTTGTCAGTAGAATATATTTTCAATTAATAATCTGGACTATTTTTGCAAAGAATCATTTAAAAAATAATGTATTAAATTACACCTTTATAAGTAAAGTGAAATTTTGATAACGCCTTTACATACTTTCTGTAAATATTTTCTGTTTTTCTTACTTTTTTTGTTAATTAATTATTTTGTGCAATAAAGAATTTATCTATCTATCTAATGTAAAGTATTACAACTCATTGAATAGCAGAGCTTAAGTATTCAAACTCGTGAATGGCTACCAAATCCACTTTAATATAATTCTAGACCTAGACACAAACAGATGTCTCTAGGCATTAAGGCTGGACGAACTTTTAATCCTAATATCCTTTCCTAGGAAATCAAGTTTAAGCTCGCAGCGTCCGGAGCTGGACTGAATTGGACTTAAGTCCTGTAAGGAATCCTTTGGCAAGCCGGAAAGTCCATCGCTAGTGGTCTTTGGAAATATATTTTGATAAAGAGGTTATCTTTGGTCAAATACAATTTGGACTATTGATTATTAAAAGTAAGACGGATAGCCGTTGAGCCCATGAGGCATTAAGAGCCTAGGGGCAATGAGGGGCTATATGCGTTTTTTGTGTACACGACCTCTACGTAGGAGATTTAGTATATTTATTCTATTTTATGCCATATTTCGATAAATCGAGCAAAAAATGAAAAAGTATCTTAATACTAGGCTTCTTCTGCCTAACCCGAAATATGGGAAAAAGTGAAAAATTTTTTCAAAAGAAAAAATATTAAAACGCAAAACACAAAGAGAGGAAAGTCTATTAAAATTTACACGCAGTTGGTGATGATAAATTAAAAAATCTCCCATTCCATAAAAGTAAAGAAGGAATAAAAAATATAAAAATTGAATCACGCCAACTAAATAAGCCATTAGTAGGCAACAAGTCGCTTCTTATAATAAAATGAAAACGAAGTCAATTATCGGGCAAAAAAAATTACGGAACACAGCGCTGCTTTCGCACAATACAGAAAGCAACGGTACGGAATGAAATCAAAATCTCGGACAGGTAACCGATTACGTGACAACAAAAGCCGAAATTAATTTCCCTCGAGATAAATTTCGAGTTTTATTTTGAAACTCGCGAATAATTTTGGAAATTGACGCCGTGATTAAGATTCATAATACTTGTAAAGTTTTATCTCCTTTGGAGGCAAGTTCGTAGGAGCAATAAAGCATTTCGGCGGATTTTGAAGTGGTACAGATATTAAATGTACATTACGTTTCTGACGCAGATGTAGCAAATTTTCGGTGCCATTGTCTGGCGCCTATATTATGTAACTTTTTTTTATTCTATCTATTCTTTAATTTAAGATTTTTTAGTATATTTGATTATTTTACTAATAGTGGTTTACAAAGTTCTACTCAAATTAGAGACAAATTATTTTTACATGGGGAATTAAAATATATTGATGCTGATATTAGATACAAAAATATATAATATAGTTATTAGACACAAAAATATATAATATTACAATAATGTAGAAAGTTTTTATATAGAGAATTTTACATTACACGTTATTTTTACATCGAAACAATTTTCATTTTACCTGCAAATGTAATTTAAAGTTCCTTTATGTACTTATTACTTTTCAATGGCTTAGTATTGGAAAAGATGTGTATTAAAAAAATATAAAAATTAAAGAACAATCTGTAGATTACTTCAACTATTATTTTTGTGTTTCGAAAATAACTGTGTTAAAGTAAATAATTTCACAATTTAAATAGTTCATCATCTTCAAAATCGTTGTTTCATTCACTGCTGGATGAAGGCCTCTAAAGATTTTCACAAAGAACAGTCCCGCGCTACCCTCATCCAGTGCCTTCTTAGACCAAATCTTCGGTCCTTTAATATATATTATTATATCAAAATCACATTCATGCTTACTTGAAATAGTAATAAAATTAATGCTTACCCGAAAAAAATAAATTATTTGCAATTTCGTCTTTCTTTTAACAATACCAGACATGACCTAAACTTACAGATCTAAACACGCAATATCTTGAAAGGTGGGAAACAGAAAACACTTACTATTTTAATATGCGGGATAAAGCGTGATAGCTTCACTTACTTGTATATCATATCTCTATTATCTAACAGTTACAGTCCGTTAGAAAGTTTTTAATTCCATCAGAGCTACATTTCACCGCATACACTGGGCCTATTCGCCACAAAATTAAATAACTCTGTTACCGCTCTACTTTCTAAGTTCATTAACGTAAACGGATTCACTTCGCTCGCTCGCGGGTACTATGGTCTAATGTTTAGAACTATTTAAAATTTTGCAGTTGAATGCGCTTTTGCTGGTTAATGGCCTGTATTTGATATTTTTTGATAAAGAGTTTCTATATTATTGTAATATTGGAATTATTTTGTTATTTCTATATTTTCTGGTAATAGATAAGTTAATTTTTTATAAATATGTACTTTATTTCAGTCTAAGATTATTTACAACAAGAAAAATAACTAAATTTAAACTTAAACACAACAAATAACAGAAAACTGTATTAAATGTAATATGAGAGATGGAAATCAAAAAAGTCAGTCACTGTCAACATAACAACGATGAAAGGCGAAATCAACACCGTTGGAAACTCATCACTTTTAATTAACGTGAACGATATTGTTCCCTGTTTAATTATGTATAAACCTATTCACTATGAGCATTGTGTTTTACTTCATCGTGTGAAGTAATAGGTATCACGTGTAAAGTAGTTTATTTAATTTGTAAATTTGTAATTATATTTTTACACTGGGTTCAATTGATTGCTTCATAAAAATTATTCTGAGATTTTAATAAAAGCTTCGTTTTCACAATAACAGTGTTTACAATTGAACCATATCTCACTGTGTAGCAATGGATAAAAATATAATTACATCAAATACAAATTGAGTTCGATTTCCACTCAGGAACAATGGATTATATCATTACTATTGTGCTTACTACGTTCAACACCTAACGTCTCAAGCGTCACGTATGTTTCGAAATGCAAAGACCCGGGTTCAAAGTGTCATAACACATCAAAGAATATCTAGATTTCTACGGTTCCTGTGGTTTCCTCTGCCTACCCTGTTAAAAAATACAGGTGAACGATTAAGGCAAAAATAATGTAGCAGAGAAATATATGTTTTTTATGTCTTCTCTTCTAAAATTCAAAGAGCTAAGGTAGCTTAATATAGTAAAAATCGTTTAATTACACACGCAAAACCTGATCGGGAGCGGCTGACAATTTTTCAAAGTGACTTCGACGCGTGTTACATGTAATGAATACCGCGGTTTAATTATAATGGCGGGTTTCGGTTGAATTATCACTTTGTAAAGTGGGTGTTATGTAATTTTATAGCAATGTAGCCTTTTTTATATTTTACAAAGAATTAGATTATTTCTTAATTATTACTCATTCATAAATTGGTAAAAGCAATTTAATAATTTTATAATTTAAAAAGAAAAAAAATTATATCATTTACAAGGATTATATCAAGGCACTGTACTACTCTAACTCGAGTTCAAAATATCCTTTTTTAAAGTAGTCTTTAAAGTTAATTATAATATATTATAAATATTTTAATCACAGACTAAAGATAGGAAAAAACCTGCTTTAAAACCTGCTTTTCCAAAACCTTCTCATTATAAAAACATTCTACATGTTAAAATATTCCTTAAGCATTTAATATTAGTTAAATTTTATTTATTTAATATAAAATAAAGAACTGAAACAAAGCGAAACGCCATGAACAAGCCTTTAGGTAAAAGTCTGTGATTGAAAGCTGTCAATTTTTAAAGCCAGCTCTCGACGCGCTCGCCGCGAGCCGCGAGTCGTATCGACACGATGCGTAATAAACACTGTTGCGGTTTAATTATATTGTACTGTGTGATGTCACATTGGACATTTTGTTTTAATAATGTAAAGCGTGGTTTTGGGGCCAGTTTTTTTCTGGGCATGTCATTATAAAATTACTTAATATTAGTTGTTTTAGATCGATACTACATGGGTACCTTCAAAAAGCGCGCCTACGTCCACCTTAAAGGCCGGCAACGCTCTTGTAACACCTCTGCTGTTACACAGGGCCGTGGGCGTCGGTGATCACTTAGCATTAGGTGACCCGACTGCTCGTTTACCTTGTCCTTCCCATAAAAAAAATAAAAAAGAAAAAATACCTATTAAGAACGTTTATCTTGGAATATTATTCTTTTTATAGTGGCATTTATTTATGTAAAAAAACATGATTATTATGTTTACTTGTACGATATGCCTATGGCAGCGGCTGTAAAGAAAACGGTTCGGAGTTCTTTTCTCCTTTCGAGACGCAATATCCTGAAAGATGCAAAGTGTCTTAACACTGGGCATTTAGTTAAGGTTATAAACAAAAAGAAAACAAAATACAAATAAAAAAAAATATAACGTCAAAATCATATTAAATAACAGCAATATATACGTACTTTAACCACAGTAACAGTAATATATACATATATATCGAAGCAATAAATCTCCAAAAATATTGTTCTGAAAATGACAAATGCATCGGCGACCCTACCCTTTTGCGTTACACGAGATACGAAATAGAAAATTAAAGTAAATAGACTTACTGGAATACGTCCATGTCAGGTTTTAGACAAATAAAGAGTTTCCGTTCGTATCGAGGCTACAAGAAAAACATTAAGACACGATAAGTGTATGAAATTACTCTGTCAATATTATATATTTCTACGTTTTTTTTTGTATTTTAACTAAATACGCGGTACGTACAGGTATTTTTTTATTTTTTTTTTGTAATAACATTTATTATATTTTTTTAGCTTCACGCTTTATCCCGCATCATGCAGGGTACGCAGAGGGAACTGCAGGATCCAGGAAGGAAATGTAGGACCATATGAACCTAGTGTTAAGATACTCCGTTGCTTATTTCTTCTTTTCTTCGTCCCCACTTTCCGCCTTTTTCGAGGTATTGCGTGTTGAGTGGCGTAACTTAACGCTGCGATTTGCCTATTTTCTAGAGCAAATAAAATAGAAACAGAAAGATCCATCTTCACCGATTGGGAAACGAACCTTCAAACCGTCGCGTTTACAGGCAGACGCTTACGAATCTGCGCCACGACGGCCCTCACAATTATTATATATTATATTTATATATATAATGGTAATGAGAAAGCTAGATACTTAAAAAGCGAGTTATATTTATAAATATACTTCTTGCTACTGTCATCAAATTTCATCTTAGCATGTTTACTACAATTTTAATTTGTAACTAGTCCATTGTTATTGATAAGCTAAAGTGAAAAAGCTATATATTTTGTCATTTTCTAAACAAGTAATATATTTGCTTACATAATAATAATAGTCGATATCTGAAAGGGATGCATATCAGAATTTTCATTATTAAGTTAGACAGTAGCTGGACAAGCCGGCACTCTATACGTTGTAGCATATGCCAAAGCATTCCCACAAACGTAGCGACCTGAAAAAGAGCGTTGTCATAAAAACGACATATTCCAGTTTTGTAGAAAGTAATGATACTGAAGAAAAATTTTGTATGGCAGAGTTGAAAAATTGTAAAAGAACTCCTTCTGATATATGTCCTCTCTTCTAGGACAAGTTACCTACATTTGAATAATTTGAAGAAAAAATTATAAATGAATAGCCTTTTACGTTTTATAGTGTTCTGTTTTGTATTATTGCTTTGCTCATTTTTTGCCATTATTGTATGACCCTATCATCTGGTGACCCCTATTTTATACTATAATTTAATTATTTTATATGAATTTGTGTAACTTGCTTATCAGCCATATTGAACAAAGGCTTTTCGAGTAAACATAAATAAAAATATAATGTAACAATAAGGTAAGAGTTCATTATGATTATTTTTTTTTAGCTTCACATTTTATTCCGCACATGGTAGGCTTTTTTTGGGGCATTGAGGGGTTCGATTACCAGTCGGGGAAGATGGATTTTCAATTTCTATTTTCTTCGCTCTGGCAACTAGGCAAAGCGCGGCGTTGAGTTCCGCCACTCAACGCACAATGTCTCGAAAAAGGCGGAAAGCGGGGACGGAGAAAACAGGAACTAAGCAACAGAGTGTCGTAACACTAGGTTCCAATAGTTCCTGTAGTTCTGCCGACATTGCCATGTGCAGGATAAAGCGTGAAGCCGAAAAAAAAGTTATAATATATCCACACTAAGATTTCACTTTAACACAATAGAACTATGAACAAAAAGAATTTTAGACATTGCGTGTGACGGAACTCAACGTCGTGCTTGATCTTCAAGAGCAGGATAATATAAAATAGTAAACTTATTCAAAAACATTTCCTGAAATTCTCACTGCATCGCAATATAATACCACCAACATTTAATCATATAAAATATATTTAGCAAAAAGAAAAATAAATATTCAAGGCTCAGAAGATCTCCTAATAGAATTTAATTAAATGCTTAATTCTATCCAAATCCTTATTAAAACACGGCAATTGTTTATAATCTAAGACTGTAGAGTTTGTGTAGATTTGTTTTCACAGTAACGCTATGTTTCCTTCGAAAGCGAGTATAAACAGAACCGAATTAAATAAACTCAAAGAAAAATAAAACGAGTAAATTATGTTTATATTATTCATATAATTTATGTAAATTTGAAAGTATCGTTGTGCTATTAAGAACATATATATATATATATATATATATATATATATATATATATATATATATATATATATATATATATATATATATATATATATATATATATATATATATATATATATATATATATATATATATATATATATATATATATATATATATATATATATATATATATATATATATATATATATATATATATATATATATATATATATATATATATATATATATATATATATATATATATATATATATATATATATATATATATATATATATTTATACACATACACACACACACATACACATATATACAATATCTTCAATTCAATCTGAAGTTCATATGCTTCTGAGATACAAAATTTTACTGACGTGTTACTACGAATATATAAAATATATTTAAAAAATTCCAATAAAATTATGTTGTAGCAAAACTTGCGCATCTCTATTATAAATTCCATACTAAATAACAAAAATCAGCATAATTCAAGACCATTGCGTATAAAATTTCAAAATCACTAGGTTATACAGTATAATGTGTAATAATATCAACGTATAAGTTTTCCAGTGCTGTACAAGTTACCAAAGAATAACTGACGCTTTCTGAGAGAGTTGCGAAGGGAATTTGATAATAATCTACGAAGTTGGTTAGAAGTTCCATTATTTACCTTCACATAGCTTGTAGTCTTTCGTATCTAAATTCTGGTTTCTGTTAAGATAATAAAATTTAGTTTTGATATAGAATATCAAAAATTATATCAAAAATTTATAATATTATTATGAGGTTGATCGTGGCGTAGAGGCAAAGAACCTGTAAACGCGACAGTTTGTGGGCTCGATTCCCACTAGAAGAAGATAAATTTATTTAATTGTCTTTTTTTCACTCTGGAAAATTAGCAATACGGGTTGAGTCAAGGTCAAAGTTAAAGTCAAACAATTTTATTCAAAATAAGAAGTACAAGCTTCATTTTATGAACGTCAAATAATTAATATAATTTACTAGTTCCGCTACTTAACGTGCAATGCTTGGAAAAAAAAAGGAAAGCGGGGAAAGGATAGTCTTAACACTAGGTTCCCTTGGTTCCTACAGTTTCCCCTGCCGACCCTGCCATGTGCGGGATAAAGCGTGAATCTATAAAAGAAGTAAAAAGTAAACATTAAAATAAGTTAAAAGAAATAACAATATTAATTAATCATATATATATATATATATATATATATATATATATATATATATATATATATATATATATATATATATATATATATATATATATATATATATATATATATATATATATATATATATATATATATATATATATATATATATATATATATATATATATTAGCTTCACGCTTTATCCCGCACATGGCAGGGTAGGCAGAGGGAACTGCAGGAACCATAAGAACCTAGTGTTAAGACACTCCGTTACTTAGTCCCTGCTTACTCCGTCCCCACTTTCCGCCGTTTTCGAGGCATTGCGAGTTGAGTGGCGGAACTCAACGCCGCGCCTTGCCTTAGATGCCAGAGCGAAGAAAGTGGAAATAGAAAAATCCATCTTCTCCGACTGGGGATGGGGATATATATATATATATATATATATATATATATATATATATATATATATATATATATATATATATATATATATATATATATATATATATATATATATATATATATATATATATATATATATATATATATATATATATATATATATATATATATATATATATATATATATATATATATATATATATATATATATATATATATATATATATATATATTATATTTTCATATTACTGTTTTGGAGACCGTTGGTATAGTTTTTGGACGTAAGCACGATTAGTGTGAGTTTAGTTTACTTGAAGAATTTTAATTATTTACTTTTATCAAAATTCTAGTGAGAAGTCGAGACGCGATGTTGAGTTCCGTCACATCATGCGAGGCTTAGCGAGTTCTTTTAACACTAATTCCCTAATAAAAAAATAAAAAAAATATCAATTCCGGCACCTAATATAATATATTAAAAACGGAGATCCAAGTGTATCAATACTATGCTATCTCTATAAGCTACAATTAATACTAACAATTTCATACCAATTAAATACAACTAATTATTCCTCCAAACTCATAAATTGATAAATAGTGAAATAGTCACATAATGTAATATACAAGGGGGGACGCCCCTAGCGCTATCTCATCACAAGCCACCTGCTACACTTACAGGCAATTACAGTAAGAATGCTTCACTAGCGTACGCTACACATTGCTGTTAAATGTGGAAAAGGAATTTTATTTAAAAAAATATTTTAACTTTGTACTGCTTTTGCCTAATAGTGGAATAGGCTAGTGATGAAACTCTACATTGTGCTTTCTTTTTTCACTGAGTAGGAATTGATCCTGTAACGGTGACGCGTACGCTGTGCCACAACACCAATGCGATTACTATCATAGTTTTATAGTTAACAATGCATTAACGAACTATCAAAATCAGTTTTATACGGTATCATTATTTTTAACTATATGTAAGAAATACCATTATACAAGAAACAGATGAATTCCTAAAACTCTAGTTTCGAATCCAGTCTAGGTCGAATTTATTTCAACATTTTAAGAACAACTTATTTAAAACAGCTCTCACAAGGCGTCTTGAAATTTTAATATTATCCAAATAAGAATTAATCGAAAACCAAGGCCTAAGTTAAAAAATAAAGCAATTATGAGGCCATAAATGTAAAAGTCGTCTTTATTCATACGATACGGAAGGCCTAAGAGCGGTGTTGAGTTCCGCTACTTAACACTCAATGTCTAATAAAGTGTTTTAATGTTCTATGGTGGTCAATACTCGCGGCGCCATGACAAAGTACTAGAAATCATACGTGAAGCTGTTAGTCTTTCAGTAACAAGAGCACAGAGAAACATAACAACCAGCAAACGCTCAATAGAGTTTGTGAAAGAAGGTTCTTATAAGTTTCTTATAAGCCTTTGTCCATATTATATTCAGCTTCTGATCTGAGCTTCTGATCTGAGAAACAATATAGAATCCCTGAGGATATTTGTGTTTCGTCATCCAGACTAGATATTTTTCTTTATCCTCGAAGCGTAAAACGCGTAGTACTGGTAGAACTTACAGTTCCGTGGGTAACAAATATCCCGAAAAGTCACCACCTTAAACTCAAAGAGTATTTTGATCTTACAAACGAACTGAACAGGAATAGGTTTAGAGCTAGCTTATATGCGGTTGAAGTAGGAGCGAGAGGTATAACAGCAAAATCTCTCTTTAGTTTACTAAAAGATCTCGGCCTGTCTAGAACTATCACAAATTCATTTCTAGAACGCATTTCGAAAGCGGCATTGGTAGAATCATTTAAAATTTTCTTAGGTAGTGGGAGAAGCTCGGACAGTGAAGGTGAGTATTAATAATAATTTTAAAGCTCTTTAAACCTACAGTTGGGTCGCAAGTACAAAACGCTGCTCGGAGCTCCTCTTGCTACAACACGATAGGCCCGCACCCGCACGGTGAATCCATGGACAGCTAAGTTGTTTCTTCTCTCTAAACATATTTTATATGTTATATGATAGAATATTTCCTTTTTTCTCTTTACCTTCTCTACTGTATTCGTAATAAATAGTGAAGTTATATAATCACAAGAAACTCTACATCCATATGTATCCCTTATAATCCGGAACGCGTAAATCATCGCAACTTAAAACACACAAATAACAACTTTGATACAGCACTCCTCTTCAAGTTAAGGTAATTTGCATATATTATCATCTCAGGTGTTTCCTTTCGTTCTATATTCAAACTTAACCTCATGATTTCTGTGAAGATTAAATTTAAGTTTAAATTATAGCATTTATTTTTATATATGATTAGTATATAATATAATAAATACAGTTTATATACACATATATGTATATAATGCTTTAGAAATAAAAAAATGTCAGTCAAGTCCGAGTCGACTACTACTTACAAAATTCTACAACGGCAAAAATTAAGTTTATGAAATGACAAACTTTAATTCATGAGCGATTGCACTGATTTAGTATGAAATGAACTAATAAGTATAAGCTTATGACTTTTTTTCATTACTTTTTTTAAGCTTTTCATTATCCTGCACATGTCAAGGTAGGCAGAAGGAACTGCAGGAACCATATGAACCTAGTGTTAAGACACTCCGTTGCTTTTTTAGTCCCCGCTTCGTCATGTCGCTTCATATGTCATCAACTTCCATTTTCATTACCAAATCAGCCAAAATGCCTATTGGTTGTTTCTTATAGATTTTTGATATAAATTTGGAGAAAATCATAAATACAAAAGTATATAAAATAACAAAATAAATATCAAAGTAAGTAAAATAATCATTAACAGTTAAAATCTAATCTAGAAACACACCAGCAAAGTAATGTCTAATATAAATTTAACTTTGCATATTTATTTATTTAAAAATCCACAATTTAGAAAGCTTTTAATTAATTGATCTGACGATTCGCGGGAATTGCGATCCTCCCTTCCGTATTGCTTCAATTTAGAATGGTAAGCAGAGGGTATGCAATTTGTGTAAAATAATTGTTCTTTATTTGGATGGTTACGTTGTTATGAAAGCTGGAAGTCCTGAGTTTGATTCTGTGTAACGTACATTTTTTTGTGACATGACTATGACCGTTTCTTTAGTATATGGCTTTGGTAACTATATAATTTACGATATTTTTGCTTTTTAATCTTTATTTTTGTATAATTGTAATATTTATTTTATAATTTCACTATTTACCACAAACATAGTAGGGTAGGCAGAAGAAACCGAAGAAACCTATTACGTAGTCACTTCGTTCCCCATTTTCTTCCAATTTTCGAGATACAGATATTGAGTGAAGGAAATCAACGTCACGCTTTATATTGTAACCCGACTAATAATATATTATCTTACTTAGTTATTTAAACATTATTTACCCAGTACTAGCAGAGGAAACCAGAAAGAACCTAGTATTATGACGATACGTTCCCCAAAATTCCGTCTTTGGAAGCATTGCGTGTGAATGGTGGAATAAAAAAATGCGCTTTTACTTTGTCAGAGCGAAGAAAATAAAAATAATTCATTCTCTCCGAGTGGGAATCGAACCCACAAACCGCCACGTTAACAGGCAGATGTATATCTGGGCCACGACAGACCTATATTTAAAAACAACTATAGACAATATATATTTTTATATCCAAAAATATGTCATCAACTTCCTAGCAATTTATGGCAAGTCGAGTGAAACTTCGGTCCATGTTTCTACCTCATTCTAACTTGTAATTTGTTGTGAAACGCAATTATACAGGGCGCTCCGGGCTAATAGCGCACCAGCGGTGTTTCAAACCGATGAGACATTACTTTAAGACATAGCCAAGAATTAAAATATACCTGAACAGTATATCCATTGTTTATTACTACGATTTCTAATTATATATCTATTTCTTGTATGTAACGTTTTTTGTTTGGCGTTATAAAACAGATTAGACAATGACGAGTAAATGAAACTTGTAAGTGTTAATTCTATAGTTAATGGTGACGCAATGAACCGATTCGATCTATATCCACGGTTATTATGGGTTCAAATAGCACTGAGTGGTCTAAAAATTTAAATTCGTTGAATGAAATTTTTTTTTAGTTTTACGCTTTAGAAATATAAGTATCTTCACGCTTCATCCCTAGCGGAGTAGTCAGAGAAAACGTAGCGCCAAACGCTGCGGTCTCTGCATATCTCTTTCGCCTCGTCCACTGCCATTAATCTCTTCATATATGCTTTCCGGGGAGTCATCACGTCTCCAGTATCTTCGATACTGTCTTTTCGAAAGTCAACCGAGGTCTCCCCTTACCTCTCTTACCGCTCACTTTTGCATTGTATATTTTTTTTTACTATTCTTATCTTTATCCTGTATCATACAAGGGATGCACTCCGGTCCCTGCTCTTTGCTGTCTTTTGAGGAATTGCTTTTTGAGTGGCGGATCTCAAAGCGAAGTTGCTATAGCGAAAAAAATAAATGATAGCAATAATAGTCCATTCTCCCCGCGTGGGAATCGAATCCCCAAACTGTGGCGTTTATAGGCAGACGATGCACCTCTTCACCACGACGGTCTTTCTGCATTGGTTTTGTAAATATTTCTGTATTTACTTTCTTCGTAAGACAAAAACATAAAGAAAAAGAATCGGTACAATATCATTATATTTATCTCCAAGTGTACAATAACCTGTACCTTAATAATAATAATAACTCGCTCATTTATTATTATATGTTTATTATTTTTTTATTATTTATTACCAGTTCAACATTTAATTTAAATTTTGTATTTTATATTAAACATAGCTACTATACGTATAGAAAGTATAAAAATATCTCTGAAATTTCATAACGAGAAAATAATAAGAAGTTAACACGTCGTTTTCAGGTAACTAAATTAAATTTTGACGTGGCTGCTTATCTCGCGTGTAGATTAAAATGTATGTGTTGATATTTAAATTTAAATTAAAATTTTTAATAATATCTTGATTATACATTGATACAATATATTTAAGTATCTTGTTAGAGTGAGCAAATGCAAATGATGCAACCCCATTAGTGGGTATCAAACTCACTATAGTCAGATTTACAGTCAAATTGGAGAATAGCCTTAAAATATTATATAAAATATTATATATTTTTTTTATGAGCTTCACCCTTTATCTTGTAAATAGCAGGGTGGACAGAGGGAACCATGGTAACCTAGTGTTAGGATTCTCTGTTCCCTATTTTCCACCTTTTTTGATTCATTTCGTGTTGAGCGGCGGTCAACACGACTCAACGTCGCGCTTGCATAGCGAAGAAAATCTGAATGAAAAAGTCTATTTTCTTTGAAAGAAAATCGAACCCACAAACGTTCATGCTTACAGGCAGACGCTGTCTGCAGAGGAGATGTCTATGACCAGATATCTATGATAACCAATTAAATGAAAAATAATTGAAAATTTATATTGGTGCGCCATCTTTACTCAACATAACTAAACTATTTTTTTCAACTCATTTTTATTTCTTTGAGTGAGTTAACTCATGCAAGAATTACTTTTTTTATTAAGCCTCACGCTTGTTGAGGGGTAGACAGAGGAAATTCAAATTAGTCACATTCCGTTCACAGTACAGACAGGGAGTCCCACAGAAATGGGACTTTCTATCTATTTATTTTAAAATATTGAATATTGAGTAGCGGAACTCAACGCTGCGCTTTGACTTGATACGAGAGCGAAAAAACTATAAACTAAGTAGATCTTTCAAATGGGAATTAAAATCACATCAATCACATTTGCAGGCACACGTTGTGTTAAGCCACTGCGGTCCCGAATGAAGTTATTTATAAATAAATTCGATTTTTATCATATTTACCATCTGTAGTAGAGATAATCGATTAATGATAACTGTTTTAAATCTTTAGAATAATATAAGTAGAATAGTAACAGTCGTGGCGCAAGAGGCGCAACATATGCCTGTAACGCGACGGTTTCTGGGTTCGGTTCCCAGTCGGGGAAAATGGATTTTTCTATTTCTATTTTCTTCACTCTGGCAAACTAAGCAAAACGCGGCGTTGAGTTCCGCCAGTCAACACGCAATGCCTCAAAAAAGGCGGAAAGCGGGTACAGAGAAAGCAGGGACTAAGCAACGGAGTGTCTTAAATGAAAAAATAAAGTAGAATAACGATATTTTTTTTCTATAACGATATTTATTTTATATATTTAATTTAAGTTTATTTACGTAATAGCCACAATCCCCATATATATATGTACATATATATCTGTAAATACATTATTATACCACTGAGAAATCTCGCATCTCGTAAAAATACAGAATGTCAGTACAAAAGCCTTTGTTTCATGCTGTTAAAGGTGTCTCGTTACAATTCTATAGGTAATATTGTGTACTTGAAGTATTAACACGTCGTTTTCAGGTAACTAAATTAAATTTTGACGTGGCTGCTTATCTCGCGTGTAGATTAAAATGTATGTGTTGAGATTTAAATTTAAATTAAAATTTTTAATAATATCTTGATTATACATTGATACAATATATTTAAGTATCTTGTTAGAGTGAGCAAATGCAAATGATGCAACCCCATTAGTGGGTATCAAACTCACTATAGTCAGATTTACAGTCAAATTGGAGAATAGCCTTAAAATATTATATAAAATATTATATATTTTTTTTATGAGCTTCACCCTTTATCTTGTATATAGCAGGGTAGGCAGAGGGAACCGTGGTAACCTAGTGTTAGGATTCTCTGTTCCCTATCTTCCACCTTTTTTGATGCATTTCGTGTTGAGCGGAGGTCAACACGACTCAACGTAGCGCTTACATAGCGAAGAAAATCTGGATGAAAAATCTATTTTCTCCGAAAGGAAATCGAACCCACAAACGTTCATGCTTACAGGCAGACGCTGTGCCTCTGAAGATATCTATGACCAGATATCTATGATAACCAATTAAATGAAAAATAATTGAAAATTTATATTTGTGAGCCATCCTTACTCAACATAACTAAACTATTTTTTTCAACTCATTTTTATTTCTTTGAGTGAGTTAACTCATGCAAGAATTACTTTTTTTATTAAGCCTCACGCTTGTTGAGGGGTAGACAGAGGAAATTCAAATTAGTCACATTCCGTTCACAGTACAGACAGGGAGTCCCACAGAAATGGGACTTTCTGTCTATTTTTTTTAAAATATTGAATATTGAGTAGCGGAACTTAACGCTGCGCTTTGACTTGATACGAGAGCGAAAAAACTATAAACTAAGTAGATCTTTCAAATGGGAATTAAAATCACATCAATCACATTTGCAGGCACACGTTGTGTTAAGCCACTGCGGTCCCGAATGAAGTTATTTATAAATAAATTCGATTTTTATCATATTTACCATCTGTAGTAGAGATAATCGATTAATGATAACTGTTTTAAATCTTTAGAATAATATAAGTAGAATAGTAACAGTCGTGGCGCAAGAGGCGCAACATATGCCTGTAACACGACGGTTTCTGGGTTCGGTTCCCAGTCGGGGAAAATGGATTTTTCTATTTCTATTTTCTTCACTCTGGCAAACTAAGCAAAACGCGGCGTTGAGTTCCGCCAGTCAACACGCAATGCCTCAAAAAAGGCGGAAAGCGGGTACAGAGAAAGCAGGGACTAAGCTACGGAGTGTCTTAAATGAAAAAATAAAGTAGAATAACGATATTTTTTTTCTGTAACGATATTTATTTTATATATTTAATTTAAGTTTATTTACGTAATAGCCACAATCCCCATATATATATACATATATATCTGTAAATACATTTCTATACCACTGAGAAATCTCGTATCTCGTAAAAATACAGAATGTCAGTACAAAAGCCTTTGTTTCATGCTGTTAAAGGTGTCTCGTTACAATTCTATAGGTAATATTGTGTACTTGAAGTATTAACACGTCGTTTTCAGGTAACTAAATTAAATTTTGACGTGGCTGCTTATCTCGCGTGTAGATTAAAATGTATGTGTTGATATTTAAATTTAAATTAAAATTTTTAATAATATCTTGATTATACATTGATACAATATATTTAAGTATCTTGTTAGAGTGAGCAAATGCAAATGATGCAACCCCATTAGTGGGTATCAAACTCACTATAGTCAGATTTACAGTCAAATTGGAGAATAGCCTTAAAATATTATATAAAATATTATATATTTTTTTTATGAGCTTCACCCTTTATCTTGTATATAGCAGGGTAGGCAGAGGGAACCGTGGTAACCTAGTGTTAGGATTCTCTGTTCCCTATTTTCCACCTTTTTTGATTCATTTCGTGTTGAGCGGCGGTCAACACGACTCAACGTCGCGCTTACATAGCGAAGAAAATCTGGATGAAAAAATCTATTTTCTCCGAAAGGAAATCGAACCCACAAACGTTCATGCTTACAGGCAGACGCTGTGCCTCTGAAGATATCTATGACCAGATATCTATGATAACCAATTAAATGAAAAATAATTGAAAATTTATATTTGTGAGCCATCCTTACTCAACATAACTAAACTATTTTTTTCAACTCATTTTTATTTCTTTGAGTGAGTTAACTCATGCAAGAATTACTTTTTTTATTAAGCCTCACGCTTGTTGAGGGGTAGACAGAGGAAATTCAAATTAGTCACATTCCGTTCACAGTACAGACAGGGAGTCCCACAGAAATGGGACTTTCTGTCTATTTTTTTTAAAATATTGAATATTGAGTAGCGGAACTTAACGCTGCGCTTTGACTTGATACGAGAGCGAAAAAAACTATAAACTAAGTAGATCTTTCAAATGGGAATTAAAATCACATCAATCACATTTGCAGGCACACGTTGTGTTAAGCCACTGCGGTCCCGAATGAAGTTATTTATAAATAAATTCGATTTTTATCATATTTACCATCTGTAGTAGAGATAATCGATTAATGATAACTGTTTTAAATCTTTAGAATAATATAAGTAGAATAGTAACAGTCGTGGCGCAAGAGGCGCAACATATGCCTGTAACGCGACGGTTTCTGGGTTCGGTTCCCAGTCGGGAAAAATGGATTTTTCTATTTCTATTTTCTTCACTCTGGCAAACTAAGCAAAACGCGGCGTTGAGTTCCGCCAGTCAACACGCAATGCCTCAAAAAAGGCGGAAAGCGGGTACAGAGAAAGCAGGGACTAAGCTACGGAGTGTCTTAAATGAAAAAATAAAGTAGAATAACGATATTTTTTTTCTGTAACGATATTTATTTTATATATTTAATTTAAGTTTATTTACGTAATAGCCACAATCCCCATATATATATATACATATATATCTGTAAATACATTTCTATACCACTGAGAAATCTCGTATCTCGTAAAAATACAGAATGTCAGTACAAAAGCCTTTGTTTCATGCTGTTAAAGGTGTCTCGTTACAATTCTATAGGTAATATTGTGTACTTGAAGTATTAATCAGATATTATTAAGGAAACTCATCAAAGGAGTAATTTGATATTGTTTATGTAATGCCATATTGGATTTTCGTATTATTGTATGGCCACCATTATATAAGGGTGGCCATTTTGACGAAGCTAAAATTTAACGAAGAGTGTTAACTTTAGGTCTTAATTGTTCTAAGTATATTTAACTGAATGCTAATCTACGATTTGGTTAAGAGTTTAGTGTAATAAATGACACTTTACATATATTATAGTCATATATATATATATATATATATATATATATATATATATATATATATATATATATATATATATATATATATATATATATATATATATATATATATATATATATATATATATATATATATATATATATATATATATATATATATATATATATATATATATATATATATATATATATATATATATATATATATATATATATATATATATATATATATATATATATATATATATATATATATATATATATATATATATATTTTACACGAACTAAGACAGAAAATTTTGAGTAGCAGCACTAAGTGCTACGCTTTGTGTTCACATTGAAGAAAATAAGGTAATTCATTACCCTTACTGGAGATCCTGAACTCATAATCGCGATATTTAATAGTCGGGCCTCAGCGCCACAACGGCCTCGTTGATGGCCTATCGCTTGCAAAGCTGGTACTTATACATTCAAAAAATATTGTTTTCTTATTGAATTTGTACTTCCTACAGGTAACACACAACTGAAAGTATACTCATAGAAAGTTGACATTTGACAATTTTTACCTAAGATGTCCATCTTAGGTAAACATTTAAATACGATTTCTTATGATAACTTCTTAAATAACTCCTACGGGAACACGATAAAATGATTTTGTTTTTACTTACTTTGTAAAATAAGTCAAGTTATACAGATTATGGCGCCTTCTTCCATACCTGCGCCTGCTGTCCTCTTTCTGAGCGGTCGTTCTCCCGTCAAGCTGACGATTCTATAAAGACCATACTTTTATATACAGAGTATTTGTAAAGTCCCTTCGAGAAAAAGAAATATATAGCTTGAATTACTTTTACGTGGAATACAATCTTTCTTTGGCCACTAGTTTTCTTTTATCTTGTAGACACAAAATCCCAATTTGTATATCTATTTTTACTCCTCACTACTTCACGCTTTACGCTTTATCCTGCACATGGCAGGGTAGACAGAGGGAACTGCAAGAACCATAGCAACCTAGTGTTAAAACACTCCGTTGCTTAGTCCCTCCTTTCTCTGTCCATACATTCGGCCTTTTTTTGGGCATTGCGTGTTGAGTGGCGGAACTCAACGCCACGCTTTGCCTAGTTTCCAGAGCGAAGAAAAAGGCAATATAAAAATCCAGATTCTCCGAGTGAGAATCGAACTCACAAATCATCGCGTTTGATGGTCCTCTTTACTACTTACATTTTTTTTCTTTTTTAGCTTCACGCTTTATCCCGCACATGGCAGGGTAGGCAGAGGGAACTGCAGGAACCATAAGAACCTAGTGTTAAGACACTCCGTTACTTAGTCCCTGCTTACTCCGTCCCCACTTTCCGCCGTTTTCGAGGCATTGCGTGTTGAGTCAACGCCGCGCTTTGCCTTAGATGCCAGAGCGAAGAAAATGGAAATAGAAAAATCTATCTTCTCCGACTGGGGATCGAACCCAGTAACCGTCGCGTTGCAGGCAGACGGTGCGTCTCCACGACGGTCTACTTACGTTGTTCTTAATTTATAATTATGAAGATATTTATAAAGAAAAAAATGCTTTATTGAATATTAACGCATGTATACTGTTTAAAGTAATGTATTAATATCACAAATTTTAGCTACGACACTATAGAGACAAAATAAATTGCATTCTACAAACGTACATTTGTATGTGTGTATGTAAGTATATGTCATTATTTAAAGTGACGTTTTAATAGTGTTATAGCTTCTGGGAATGGGTGCGGTTGACGGTACGAGCTGTATTGTAATTGGATGTTTTAATAAATTGATTATTAGCCTAATTGAAGGCGTAATGAGTAAATAAATTATATATTAATATTATTTTTATAATCTTAACGTTTTATCTGGTATAGCATTCGAGGCAGAGTACCTAGATTCTGTTTTCCGCTTTCTACTAGATTAACACAATTCGCTAAGCGGCGGGTTTAAAATCATGTTATGATTTCGGTCATAAACTGTCACAAGTTCAAGTGGGTGAAATTATCCGCACATTCGATTAATTCAATTAATTTTTTATATTTAATATGTTTTTAAGACCGTGTTGAAGCAGTGGGTTTGATTTCCACTCAGGGAAGACGAATTCTATTCGTTTTTCTGTCTTTAGTAACATATTGCGTTGTTCAGTTCCTTCACACCATGTTTCATGAGTCAAAAGGTAGAAAACTTCAACATTAAGTCCTGTTTGCATCTCCTTTCTATATGGAGGATACAGCGCGAGTGAAATTTAAAGCGAATATTTAGTTGTAAAGCAAAAAGTTACTAAGCTTTATAAATCAAAAAAATATTACAATTTTTTTTTTATTGTCTTGTAAAATTAATAATTTTAACCAATTTTCAATTAAATTCCTTTTAATTAATTCTAAATACACAAAGAAAACATGAAGAAAACGAAGCTTCCCATACAATTTCTTAAGGCAATTACAATTTCTAAACCGTCATCTCAGTCTCGCCGCAACAGTAGATTGGACTGCCGCTGTCATCGCCATCCAAACCGCACGCAATAGACCACGGAACCTCAAACTACTTCACGTTGATACCCTAAAAATTGGATTTCTGCTTAAATTGTTTATAATGAAGGCTTTATATTCGAATTATTTATAGCATTTGCCTATAAACGCGATGGTTTATGGGTTCAATACCCACTAGGGGAAAATGGATATTATATTTCCATTTTCTTCGATTTAGCAAGTAAGGAAAGTGCGGCGTAAAGTTCCATCACTCATCACGTAGTGTCTCGAAAAAGCCGGAAAGCAGGGAAGTGTCTTTACGCTAGGTTACTATGCTTCATGTGGTTTCTTCTGAATACCCTGCTATGTGTGAGTAATAGCGTGAAGCTATAAAAATATCCTTTTAATAGAAATTTTTGAAACAATTTCAATTAGTTCAAGAAAAGGATTTACAAAAATATTAAAAAAATAAAAAAATATAATTCAATCACATATATCTGTACTTAAACTGAAGAGGGAGGAAAGCAATATCAATGGTGGTTCTTATTATATGTTATATTTATTCTTATTTAAAGAAAATATCTAAAATTTTTGAACGCATCCAGATTGTATGTATGTAGATTCAGATATTGCGATTAAAGCAATAAATCTCGACGCTTGCTAAGTCGGACGTTATTAAAAATCCGTTCCGCTGACCTATTCGATGCCTACATAGTATATATCTCACCTTTCATCCCATGATATTTCGTACCTAACGTGCAAAATACAAGCTTATTCCATTTTATAGAAGGAAATACGTCTAAAGTGATATATGGTAAAGCTTCACATGATTTACAATAAAATAACCAAACTAACTTTTTAAATGACCAAAATCCGATAACAATAAAAAGAAAAATTATATAGAGAGCTGTCTCTCTCTCAGATTTTAGGCCAAAGATGACGGAAATGGAACGATAGAAGAATATTGACATTTGATTTTTGTCTGTCTACCCACTTTATATGCACGGTATGCCGGAAACATGAAAATATTAGTACCTTGTACTTAAAAATTTGAAGAATTATTTGATTTAGCGAGCTAATGTCAGGAACTGGTTGAGATCTTTTATCTTATTATCATATCCTTCTACTTAAAGTCAGAAATATATCATGTTCTTACGGAAGCGCCCATTTGAGTAGGGGTACACAGTATACAGTAAAAAACTTTTAATAATAAAAGTTTATAAAACATTTACGTTATATACACATTTACTAATGTATTAAATCGCTGTAACTTATAACTTAAAATTTCATACAACACGTCCTGACGCGATACATCAGCCAACTATCGGCACGGTCTCCTATTTGCATGTAAATTGAATAACGCCGAGCTTTGGCTGTCCCAAACGTTTGTTCTAAGACGCGTGTATCTTTATAAATTTAAACTTGTATGAGTATATACATATTATATGTGCAAATTTATAGCTTCGATCGATTTTGAAGCATGTTGTTTTGCTTGGCCGAACTAGATGCCTCTTTTACCATATAAGAGGAACGATGTAGGTGTTAATTTAATTAATAATTTAAACAATCTTTATATAAATATAAAGATACATATAAGTTATATGGGTCTTATAACACGTAGCAGCGTTAAGAGCATTAAACGTAACCTCCCTAAATAATATATAACATTAAAACAGTTTACCCTTGCCATGAAAAACGAGTCCTCAGAGGCTCTAAGCTTATTTTTGCTTTACAATCTATAGAAATTGTAAGAAGATTACGGATACCGTACCTTTATATATAAAGAAATGAAATTTATTTCATACATTTTATATATATATATATATATATATATATATATATATATATATATATATATATATATATATATATATATATATATATATATATATATATATATATATATATATATATATATATATATATATATATATATATATATATATATATATATATATATATATATATATATATATATATATATATATATATATATATATATATATATATATATTATATATATATATATATATATATATATATATATATATATATATATATATATATATATATATATATATATATATATATATATATATATATATATATATATATATATATATATATATATATATATATATATAGAGATATATATATATATAATATATATATATATATATATATATATATATATATATATATATATATATATATATATATATATATATATATATATATATATATATATATATATATATATATATATATATATATATATATATATATATATTTTTTTTTACCTATATTATAAGGATAATATATAAAAACATTTAAATAAACTATAATAAAAAACATATATAAATGATTGAGTAAAAATGTGCGTCTGTTCATTAAACCTAATTGATGAAAATGATACATTAACTGGAAGTCTTCTTTAAACATAAACTTGTAAATAATAGCTTCTTAAATAAAATAAAATAATCTATAACACTATTATTTTGGTTAAACGTTCCGCTCTTATTCAGAAGATTGTCTATTCAAGTTTCACTAGCTTTTATCTGCGGCTTTGCCTTTTTGTGTCAAGGGTTAAGGATAACAACATATTTCATAAGCCCAATATTGTCGTAACCATAGCTCCAACTGCATGTAGGTTAAGTAATATGATGATTATTTTAAATTTTTAGTACTATGTACTTATGTAAATGTTTTATTTGTTTCAGGTAAGCACAAGATGTCCATTTTAACTCACGACTAGTCCACAATCCACAATGATTCATTTTCATATGAAGGTTTTTAAATCATTTAATTAAGTGTACAATTTCATAAAATAATAAACTTGCATCTTAATTATAAATTAAGCTCTAATCTATACACTATTTTCTACATATAGCAGCGTAACTTATTGTTTTGACACACTGTTCCAATTTCCATCTAATACAATGACTTTGACTATTGAATAGCGAAACTCAACGCCATGTTTTATCTTGATTCTAAAGCAAAGAATTAAAATAATTCGTTTTCCTCGAAATGGAATCGAACCGACAATCGTCGCGTTGACAGATAGGCGATTGTGATGGTAATTTTGCCTGAAAATATTAAATAAACGCTAAAAAAAATAGCTAAGTAAGCTGTCCAAGCATTATTATTAGGCTATATGTTCTTATTGAACTACTACATATAGATTAACATAACCTTTCAAAATGTAAAAAATTTAGCACAAATTGTTCAAATAATTATAGCTTCACGCTTTTATCCCGCATATAGCAGGGTAGGCTAGGTAGGGAACCATATAAACCTAGTGTTAAGACACTCCGTTGCTTAGTCCCTGCTTTCTCCGTCCCCGCTTTCAGCCTTACTCGAGGCATTGCGTGTTGAGTGGCGGAACTCAACGCTGCGCTTTGCCTAGTATCCAGAGCGAAGAAAATGGAAATAGGAAAATCCATCTTCTCCGAGTGGGAATCGAACCCTCAAACCGTCGCGTTTACAGGCAGATA
This sequence comes from Dione vanillae, assembly GCA_037178615.1. Lineage (NCBI taxonomy): Eukaryota > Metazoa > Arthropoda > Insecta > Lepidoptera > Nymphalidae > Dione > Dione vanillae. Next base: position 908,320 of record JAZFAU010000033.1, read on the forward strand.
CTTACGCCTCTGCGCCACAACGGTCTGGGTCGCGTTCAAATAATTAATAAGTACAATTACTCACATTTACTTTTTCAAGTGTCTATGTCACTCCATCAGATCCTTAAGGCAATTTTCAAACAATATTAATAAGACTGTTAAACGCAAAGCAACAAAATGGCGGACGTTACCAACAAATCCCGTATAGTCTTAACGACTGTAAATCCTACCCTTTAATTTAATGAGCTCTAAAACTCAGGCTCACTTAAGAACAAAAGATGGTACTGCCTTCGCATCTTCATTCGCAGGGCACTCGTGTACACAGTGCCGTGGATATTTCTTAGATTAAATTAGTAGAAATTTAACATGTCCTTTGTTTCTTATTAAATAATAAATATATATAAATATAAATTTTAAATATTCTACAATGCCTTATAAAATACTTTAACAAAATATAAAAAAGTCTAACTTACCTAGGGCTCCGTACTAATATCACAATTGTCGAAAACACAAAATATTTGTAGAAAAACTTAAAATTGCTTGCAAATACATTAATTTAAGTTAAAATTAAGTAACTTATAGTAAACTTATAGTTTGTTTCTATATTTTATCATTTAATAAATAAATTTCTTAGTTATGAATTAGCAGGAAGTAGAAGAAGAAGATTTATATTACGGCATATTAAACTAAGCCTTATTATGTTATGTGACGTTGTAAATATTTTTTTTAGCTTCACCCTTTTCTATTCCGCATAGCAGGGTAGGTAGAGGGAACTGCAGTGTAGTGTAGTGTTAAGACACTCCGTTGCTTAAGTCCTGCTTTCTCCGTCCCCGCTTTTCGCCTTTTTCGAGGCATTGCGTGTTGAGTGGCGGAACTCAACTCCGCGCTTTGCCTAGTTTCCAGAGCGAAGAAAATGAAAATAGAAAAATCCATTTTCCCCGAGTGGGAATTGAACTCTCAAACCGTCGCGTTTACAGACAAACCCTCTGCGCCACGACGGTCCTCAATAAATATATTTTTTTAATAAAAATTAATATATAAGAGTATACGAAAAGTTGTGAAAAATAAATAACCAAGTAGCTAAGTAGTATTTCTTAAATTGAGCGACATAACAATTTCCTATAATATTTCACGCTGCATTTTATTTTTCGACCAGTACTAATGTCTTCATTTCCTTTCCGCTATTTGCTATTTGTCAACAAAGTACTTATTAAGAAATCTTTTGGAAAAACTTGAATAAATGTATAAATTTATTTATTTATTGTATGTCTAATTTAGACACTAACTTTGGAAAAAATGACTTTACAAATTGTAGAAAAAAGTTACATTATAAAAAAAGTTTGTTCCACATAAAAAAAGACAAAAATATTTTAAAGATTTTTTAATATTACAAGACTTTAAGTCGCTTTTTGTGAAGTATTTAAATCTTAATAAGCTATATTTGATAAGTTCTCCACAAAAAAGAAAAACAAGGAAATTATGTTCAAAAATAGTATATATTCAATAAAAAATCAATTTTTACATAAATATATTTGCTCAATGGTTTATAAAAAAGTAACAATATTCTATGGTATTCATAGTGTTTTGGGATTTCCTCAAAGCCCACATAAGAGAGAAGACGCCATCAACGCATGTCTCGTCAATCAACATGACGGGTTAATGTAGAAAGCGAAGCCTTCGAGTACATAAGGCAGTTTACTAGAGTAATAGATATATTTAAACATGAATAAATAGTTTATTTCCAAGCATATAATTTCCATAATATCCGGTAAAAATTATCTAGTAATAATTCACTTAATAATTCGTATAAGCTAATCCTATAGAGCCTTTGAATAATTAACAAAAAAAATTAAACACAAAGAAAAAGTAAAACAAAATGTAATATATCAGATGTGTGAATATTTTTGTTTTTAGGGTAAACGTTGAGTTCCGCCACTCACCACACAATGCACAACAGAGAACGGAGTGTCTTAACACTAGGCTCCCACAGATTCGGTGCTATGTGCGGAATATAGTGCGATGCTATAAAAAAAAACTTAATATTACGTACCCAGTGGGTAATTGATAATTATTATATACAATATTTGGGTATATTAAAAATATTTGCTTTTTCTACCCATTCTATTTGGCTTCTACTTCTCATTATGTAATGAGTGGAAATTTTGTAAAAAATATGATGGTCAAGTGCGAGCAACATTCGCGCGTCGCCGATTCTGTATTTCATTATTATATAAAAATACTACTTAAAAAACTTTACAAACTTTAATTTGCGGTCTTATCCATCTAATTTGTAAGAAATGAACAACAAATATAAACTTATAATGATTTCGTTCTGGGATAAGCTAATCAATTAAAATCAAAACTTTATGATTTTTTTCTCTATATATGTTAAATGTGATAATGTAATTATATTAAATTATGTAATTATATTATTTACATAATTTAATATAATTACATTCTCACTTTCCGTAAAATTTTATAATGTCATTAAATTACTAGTAATAAGAATTGACAAACCAAAATTTTCGGTCGTAAGTTTTTATTTTGTATGAAAAGAACCTCGATATAAGTTTGTAATGATTTCTTACAGAAATATATTTAAATACTGCAATATTACGAAATATCATAGCTCTAGGTGAACAGAAAACATCCTTATAACTTTATAGACTCTATCTTAACTCTTTCACGTGATTTGGAACGATTCATGACATATGGATAGACAGACGAACAACACAATAGCCCTATAAAAGTTCCGTTTTGCTATTAAACTAAGAAACCCTAAAAAAGTCTATAACGCTATATTCATTGACCCAAATCACCCATATTGACGTAGAAGTAATTTACCTTTATGGGATTATAAATTCCTGAACACGACAAAACACTTACTGAATAACTTTTTAGTAATAGTTTTTGATATCTCATCATTATTATAGGACATGAGGTGTGTTTACGTTACTTTAGTTAACAACGATTATTTAAAGTGTTATACATTTATAATATTAATACTATTATTTCCCTTTCAGTCTATATGAGATTTATAATTTTTGTTCTGGAGAAATTTTGTGTTTTGAGTCATCAATCACTGTCTTGTGTTTCTTTTGATAACTACAAAAGTACACATTTCTAAATATTTTATAAAGTTAAAAAATATTATACTTATAAACGATTTTTATATATTATAAAATATATTTTTGTACCTAAGTCTCCCCAAACCGAGGAAATGATATTAAATATTAAACTTCCTATGTCCCAGAAGGGTCAAACCAACACATACAACATGTATATATACTCGCCTAAATACCACAATATACTCTAAAAGTCCATTAAAACTACTTTAATATCACACATTACATATAAACGTAATACTATGAGTATCTTATCTGAAGCAGAACTAGTAACTTTATGATTGATGACACCCAGAGACAATTTTTCCATTCATCATAGTTAATTTCATTGAAGTGTCGTGTGTGGATAAATTAAGTAAGGCGCGGTGCTAATGTGGACTACCAGTTTACTGGCTAATGGATGTTTTGATTTAAAACCTATATTACATTTATTAATGTCTTATAATTTATAGATTTGTTTTATAGTGTTTTAAAATTCATCGTAGATGATCGTCGTGGCCCAAACATGACTCTACTATGTGCGGGATAAAGCGTGAGGCAATAAAAGTCATCATTCAAGTTTTCAACTTTTAGATGTAGAATCTAGTGGAGATAACGTTTTTTTTTTCAATTTAAAAATATAAAGCGACGGTCTTTCTCTATCGATTTAGGTGGAGAGCGGAGATAAGAGTGTCTAAACACTAGGTTTTGTTTTAATTCACTGCTACATTATTACTCAGATTTTATATATTATATATATTTTAATTATATTACATCACAATTTATTTCTTTGATTTTTCATCAAAATTAAAAGTAGTCTATTAATTGTGTAAGTAAGCTTAATACTAATAATTATAATAGCCGTATATCCTTAGTCATTCACACCAGTGTATTTAAGACTGTGAACATATATTTATTATGGGTATCTTCAGCTTACTTTATAATGCATTATAATTTATCACGCTGCATAGTAAATAAAAGCAAAACGTAGTGTCGAGTCACTCAAACGGCTTATATTTTGGTTTTTTTTGTAGATGTTATGTTACTTATTGCTACGGAACACTTCATTGGCGATTTTGACTCGCACTTAACACTTTTTTATCATTATCATTGTGTTGAATACAAAAGTAACCCTAAATTTACATTGGTGTGTTTAAAGTTATTTATGCCCGTTTTTCATCTAACTCTAAATATTTTAACGTGACAAATGATTGATTATAATGAAATGATTGAAGATATCTGTTGTCGTGTAAATATGACGAACTTTTGTTTTATTTAAAAAAAAACTGTCATTGTTAATTCGTGATACAATTTAGGGTTAAGTTAATAAAATAATATTTTCATACAACTGGATTTTTTATCTTCTTCCGTACTCTTTTTAACGTATACTATATGTTCTTATTATAAATATTAATTATATTAATGTTAAAACATAATATATAGAATTAATATTAATCGTAATTAATCTTATCCCTATTTTTTTATATTTATTTTTACTTAGAACTAAGGCTATGGCTGATAAGCGAATTAAATCAATTTATATACTCTGTTTCTAGCGATATAAATAAAATTAAATTATTTATTTAAAGTTTACTTGATAGTGGGGTCACATAGCTGGTTGTTAGGATATATGGAGTCTTAAACCATAAATAAAATAACAAAACACCATAAATAATTAAACAAAATAATATGAAATATTGTTTAATTTATATATATTTTTGAAAATATTTTATATCAAACAAAATCACCATACTTCCTTAGTCCTTATCTTTCTAAACAAAAAACAGCATATGAAAGTGCTTAATTAATGTCTACAAAGTACACTCAAACTTCTCATATATATATATATATATATATATATATATATATATATATATATATATATATATATATATATATATATATATATATATATATATATATATATATATATATATATATATATATATATATATATATATATATATATATATATATATATATATATATATATATATATATATATATATATATATATATATAAGCGACTAAATTGTGGAACAATTTGCCTACAAATATCCGTAAGGCAAAATCATTATTTTCGTTTAAAAAGGACGTAAAACATCATTGACTTCAATTGTCGACAAGTTCTTAGATTACTTTTGTTTATATTGTATTGTATGTATGTATGTATGTATGTAAGTATGTATGTATTTATGTATATAAGTATGTATGTTCGTGTAGGTATATATTTTTGTATATGTATGTAATGTATATATTTATGTATAATTTGAAATAATATACTAGATAATCTTATTTATTGTCTTATAGGTATCATGTCTTTGTTTATGTATACTTGGAATAGTTCATAGTTCTTTCTTACCTAACTCTTTTAGTGTAAAATATTTCTTTTCGCCCTAAAGGTTATCTGGAAGAGATGGCTACTAAGCCATAAGATCGCCTTTTGTGTATTTTTCTCATTTGTGAGCTCTCATATTTAAATAAAGAAAGAATAATATATATATATATATATATATATATATATATATATATATATATATATATATATATATATATATATATATATATATATATATATATATATATATATATATATATATATATATATATATATATATATATATATATATATATATATATATATATATATATATATATATATATATATATATATATATATATATATATATATATATATATATATATATATATATATATATATATATATATATATATATGAAGTTTGAGTGTACTTTGTAGACATTAATTAAGCACTTTCATATGCTGTTTTTTTTTTAGAAAGATAGGGACTAAGGAAGTATGATGATGATTTCGTTTGATATAAAATATTTCAAAAATATATATAAATTACATTACATATTACATTACATATATATTCGCTTTGAACTTACTTTTGCGGAATGTCCACTTTTTTATGACGTCGTTGAATTTTCAAGATACTTTGATACTCCACTCTTGTTTAAACATTTTTTTATATCTAACTGAAAACATAAATAAAATACAATCACTATCATCTACTGTAAATTTTAATTATAATTAAAGTTTAATTAAAATTAAATGTTTACTACGAGTAAATACCCTATTAAGTACCTACAATGTCAACAACATATTGTCATAATTTAATCAATATGTAGAACACAAATAACTCATATTTTAGGCATTCGCGCGTGCAATTTCGATTGAGTTTTAAATTACCATAATTTTATGCGAATCGCATCTATTTGAAATTCTGCATAGAAATTTGATTATGCTGTAAGTTTAAAATACATGTACGTACATAATAAGGTTGTAATGTTGTTCATTTTGTTATAATTATGTTAGTTTGTTATTGTAACATTTTGTATGCATTTCACATAGTATACATATTATCATGCATGGTATCATATATAATAGGGAATATAAAGAAAAAAGAGTGTCAAGACATTCTGTTAACCTCAACTTTATTTTCTTATTTATTTACGTCGAGTGGTGTAACTTAACACCACAGCTAAAAAATGAAATAATTTCTCTAAGTGGGAATCAAATACATAATCATCTCGTTTCACTGCTATGACAGCCATATGAGAATTAATACATATATAAATAATTATTACACAAACTAATTCACTTTGAAATTTAATAAATATACTATTTTTTTAATATTTTTCTAGTTTGATGATAAACTGTTTTTGTAGATAAATGATACATATTTTATTTATTTTTACTTTGATTTTAGCTTATGAATAAAAATATTTTTTTTTAATAAATTTGTTACGCTTTTCTTTGCGCAATGACAAAAATTATTAGAAAAACAGAGAAAAGAGTGTCTTGTCACAATATTTCCTCTGCCTATCGTACTGTATACAAAGTGAAGAGTGAGACTGAAAAAAAAAATAAAAATTTAAGACGAAAATACAAGCACAGGATAGCCAGCTAATTATACAGTGCGTTCGCTTCAATAATTTCCCATAGGAATAGTGTTCTATGCACTGTTTTAATCATACACGCAAGACGAGATTGCATCAGAACAAATAATGTTCCAGTTTGTACTAGATCGCGGTGTAATTTACTGTTGAGTTTGTTTTTACTATGGCTATTTGGATATTTGGAATTGGTTTTTTGGTGATTTTGATGTGAGATTTTAGAAATTTGGAAATTATTTTAATTTATATATTAAAAGGGAAAATTTAAAACACACATTTTATTTAACTTAACGCTTTATCCTACGTATAGCAAGATTTGGCAACATTAACCCATAAAAAAACCTAATTTCACGATTTACACTCAAATTTTAAGACATTGCGTCTTATCTAGCGGAACTCAACGCCGCCCTTTAAGGTACACTTAAATAAAAAAACTATTAATTTTACCCAACAAGCAAATAAACAATCGAAAAATAATCAAATGTAGTATTTATAAAGACACTGTTCCTTTTCGATATACGACTTTACTAAAACCACAATATAATTATATGAATATTATTAACTAAAAAAAATCCTGAAAGATAAATTACAAACAAAAATATATTCAAAATATTTTTCCTGCACATATACAGAACAAGTTTACCAAAATAAAGTTAGCATCGATTCACTTTCTTATCTCCGTTGAAAATGTAATCCAGTTGAGATCTGCACGAAATCCCATGTTCAAACCAGTACAGTACAGTACAGTACAGTACAGTATGTTGTAGCCTCAGACACGTAGTGTAATACTCTCATGAATATTAATGTGTGTCACTTTATTTGCTTATTTATTAGCTTCGGGGCCAATAATAGCTTGTCATACGCTTACACCAACGACTTTTGAGCAACGCTGAGCTATTTTGTGAAATACGGTTTTTATAGTCTTTTCGGTAACTATATTTAGTTAACTTTGAGGAAATTTCTCTTCTTTCTTTTGAAATTTGATTATACATTTTAGTAATCGATTACGTTTTGTTATATTTATATATTTATAAGTTTTTTTTAAATGTGTATTAGTGTTGGAATAACACTTTAAAAATTTACACTATTTTTTTAATTATTAAATAAAATTTTAAACTAAAATATCAATATAAAATTAAAAAAAAAACTGATAACAATAAAGAACAAACAACAAAACAAAAGACAGCAACAGCAAAACTAAAACAAAAATACTGTCACTCTTAAATTGTCACAAAAGTCTTAAAGCTTAAGTGGCGATCGATGTTTATATTGTGGTGGAACTGAGGTTAATACCAGCGATAAGAACCGGATGCCTGAACAAATCCACTGGTAAATTGTTTTCTCATACAAACTTAAGGTAGGCTTTCTACCCTTGCCCCAGTGAATTGGGTAACGAAGATGGATGAATCACCGTTATACACCAAAAGTAGTATTACGAGTAATATAATGTCGTTCTTCTACGTTGTTTATTTCTGTCTCCGAACATTTTTAGATGTTTTCAGGCTGAAAAGGGTTTACCAAATTCGGAGTGCTCTTTTATTATTTCATTTGTTTGCCATGTTGGTTTTGCACATATTGTAATGACTGCTGTTGTATCCTACTTAAATCTGTACACGAAAAACGGTTGTAATATCATAAATTTTAAAAGCTCTCTAAGTGGGATTTTAGAAACGTATAAGAATTAAATCTTGGCAAATACAAAATAACGTATTAGCTTACAGAGGCACGTCTTAAAGGAATAAAGGGGCAAAAATCTAAACAGGAGTGATTTAACAAACACTAACTGCTATGCTTGAGCCAGTAAAGAAGTCTCGCCAGTTTCGGAGCCAAACCAACGACGAAACTTTATTCGCAAATTGACTTCACGTATTCGCTTAAGGTGCAGTTTCTTTTATCCGGCTCAGCTTTTAATACAATTTTAAGTAATGAGTGATAGCGATTTGATTGTTGGTACCAATGTCACGTGGTATATATATATATATATATATATATATATATATATATATATATATATATATATATATATATATATATATATATATATATATATATATATATATATATATATATATATATATATATATATATATATATATATATATATATATATATATATATATATATATATATATATATATATATATATATATATATATATATATATATATATATATATATATATATATATATATATATATATATATATATATATATATATATATATATATATATATATATATATATATATATATATATATATATATATATATATATATATATATATATATATATATATATATATATATATATATATATATATATCCCGCTTCAGCTTACAACACGTGTTTCCGTATTAAGTTGTATTAAGAAATGTGAAAACTAAGCAGAATGGCATTCTAAAGACCTCTGCTCTGAACTTTGTTTTGCATGAGTTTGTTCACAGTTTGGCGATTTTAAAACTTGCCTTTTGTCAGCGCCTGATAGGATTAGCCGTTTATCTTGTTTGTTTATTTTCAGTAAATAATTAAGTTATATTTCTTAATGAATAAGCATTTAATGACAATAAAAAAATTGTTTTAAGAATCACGTGGAGAGAATGAGGACCGTCGTGCCGCAGAGGCGTAACCGTCTGCCTGTAAACGCGACGGTTTCTGGGTTCGATTCCCACTCGGAAAAGATGGATTTTTCATTTTCTTCGCTCTGGCAACTAGGCAAAGCGCGGCATTGACTTCCGACACTCAACACGCAATGCCTCGTAAAAGGCGGAAAGCGGGGACGGAGAAAGCAGGGACTAAAGCAACGGAGTGTCTTGACACTAGGTTCATATGGTTCCTACATTTCCCTCTGCCTACCCTGCCATGCGCGGTATAAAGCGTGAAGCTTGCATGTAACAAGGTAGGCAGAGAGAAAGAAATAGAATTTTATGACACTCTGCCCACTTACACTTATAGAAGCTTGAGGAAGGTTAACGCTACTCTTTGGTTTGTTACCAAAACAAAACAATGAAATAATTCTTTCTCCACGAGTAAAAACCGAAACCACAATCATCATGTTTATACTCAGACTCTATACCACTAAGCCACTATGACCATAGCGAAATGTTTAATATAAATACTACCAAAGAGTAAAATTTACAATTTACAATTATTGTCCAATTAAGTTTTAAAATTATTGTCCAATTTTGTTTTAACAAACATTGTCAAGAACATTCAAAACAGTCAAACAATCTTGTATAATTTCAAATCACCCTAAATTACAATAAAGCTAAGTACCAATATTAAAATTTCAATGAAACTCCATAATGAAAACTCAAATTACAAATCTCGCACAACCGTCAAATTAGCGTCAGACGTATCAAAAGATAAATTAGACGACGCTTCACTAAAATATGTATCCAACCTACAAATATTAAGAAAGACAGAAAACGGCGTTCTCCAAAGCCCACGCACGCACCACCTAAATTCGTTACAACTAATTAGGAAGTTTTCGGCGGGCTGTCCTCACAACTCTTCCACCTTGGAGGGCGAAATTTTTTTATTGTTAACGTTACATCCAACAGTCAGAGATCAGAGTTCATGAGCGGTCGCGCCGCTCCCCCTCTACGTGCTGCGAATATCACACACCATAATATTCATCGGTTTAAAATGTAACACGAGTGCGAACGAGATAAAGCTACAAGACGAAGTAAGATGGCCGTACTCAGCAAGATTTCGTGACCTCTCAACAGCTTCAGTCCGCAGAAATATGGACGGTAATAACATAAATCCCTTTCGCATATAAAACACTAAACGGTCTCAAACTTGTCCCTGCTATTAATGCGCACTTAAAATGCATTATTATGGGGATGTATAAAAAATGTATTAAAAGTGGTTTTAAGCTTTTAGCGGAGGCCGCTGAAGTTTCGGTAAATTTGCGGTGCGAAACTGTAATAACCAATCAGTGATGGTCCACTGGATAAACACATAATTAACTTATACGAGCTTTAAATATAACGTTGTAAATATATTACAGAAAATACTGTGTACTGTGTGTATATACATATATTATATTTTGTAATAGAAAATATTTCATTTGATCTATGTAATTTGTTTTCGTTTAGGATTCTCCAGCGATCTTCTTAAGACGTACGTGCAAATGAGTATATAATGAAGCTTATTCATATGCCACCAACGTATGTGGGATCGAATTATGAGTCAGTTCATGTAAACAATCTTTGGGTGCACGTTCCGTCTAACATTATTATGCTTATGATCTTTATATAAAATCAAAATTAATAATTCTAAGATTTTTTTAGTTTCACGCTTTATCTAACACACAGAAGGGTAGGCAGAGGGAACTGCAGAAACCGCGGGAACCTAGTGCTAATACAATCCATTCCCCGCATTCCGTCTTTCGACGTATTGCTTATTGAGTGGCAAAATTCAACGTCGCCAAGCAGAAACTGTGCCAGAGCGCCACAATACCATAAAAAAATATTGCATGTCTTAGCTTAGTTTTTCGAGATACTATTAGCAGCGTCTCAATGTTTGTAAGTAATTCGTAAGTTAGGTAAATAAATTAGTTTATTAGCTTATTAAGAAAAGTGTTGTGTTAAGTTTCAAAAATTTATCACGCATTCATATTTCTAGAGTTACACTGGAAAATTGGCAAGGAAAAAAGACCAGAGTACCACATACTATTGTCTCCTTCTTTCCTCTGGCTTTCATTTAACAGCATTTTTTTAATATTTGGAAGATTCTTCTGCCTAAATACGCGATACAGCCTGAAGCTGATAGAAGAAACCAAATAATAATAACTTTATTATTCACCAATTACAGATAATGTAAGCTTAATTTAAAGATTAGCTAAAAATATTGCAAAACGTTTAAATGAATGCCACTATTGCTGCACTAGGGAACCTGTATTACGACATACAGCACCAACCCTGCAGAAGCTGATTGCGAATAATAGCTAAATAATTGAGGAAATATTGGAAACTGCATATTAAACATATATTTATTTATTATTAACAAAGTTAGGTTAGTTAGTTAGCAAGGACGGAGAAAGCACAGGAAGTAAGCAACGGAGTGTCTTAACACTAGGCTTCTATGGTTCCTGCAGTTCCTTCTGCCTAACCTGTCCATGTGCGGGATAAAGCGTGAAGCTAAAAAACAAGTTAAGTGATGAAATTCATCAAAGAAATATAAAAAATATATATGTAATATGTACTGCATTAACCCTTTCCTCGTTTATATCTGGATACCATTTTACGTATTCAGTTTTATCAACGTCACTTATCTGTTATTTAGTGACGAATGAGTATTCCAGAACGTTTACACGATCGCTCATAAACTTTGTGACGGGAAGCTGCATAAAATAAAACACCGATTCACGGAGATGGAATATTAGCTATTGGTTCCTTATTTCGGATTTAAACACGATTTAGTATAAACAAGGTTGACTCGTCTTTTATAATTTTTTTTAATAATATATTAGAATGTTTTCTTTTATATATTGTATTTATAAAACTTTTACGTCAACAAGCAAAGAACCAGTGTTGAACAAATTAGTGATAGAAAAAATGCTTAATGAAACCATATAAAACGCGCGAACGCAGCGGGTTTTGAACTCACTCACGCCCTCTTGCGAACCGTGCAAAACAGCGTAGGTTCAAATTCCACTTCGTTCAATTTTTTTTAAGTTTTCTTTAAGTATTTGTTCTATATTCAGTGTGATATATTGAACTAGAATATACCTGAAATTGTTACACCAACCGAGTCAGTCTACTATCATCTTATTTATGTAAATGCTTAATGTAACCATCAAAATTTCTATCGTAAAACGCGACAAAATTTTCATTACACTCGTGAAAATAGCATAATGATCGGGCGACCGTTAAACAGCATTATCTGGCACTATAAAAGCATAATCTGACTCCTTCAATGCATAAAGAACTATAAACGTCAGATATCATCTAATTGAAGCTGAAATAATGGGCGGAAGGCAACGCCAGGACATTAAAACGCCTAAGGTATAAAGTAACGATCGAAAAGGTTCTTTCAAGTGTAAAATATTTAAATTCACCTCGCAACAAATGGGCGGAACGTAAAACGGAGAAGGTCACGAATTGAATACCGCGCTCACTTTAATTAAATAGACTAAATGCTTGGTGAATGATGGCACCAATACTGTTACAGTCTTGATACCTATTTCTGTTTCACTGTATTGCAGTCTAACTAGACGATAGTTGTGCAACTTCTTGGAAGACTGGCTTGCGTTCATTCATTCGTTCGTTTGTCGTTTCAAGAAAGAGCGTTTGACTGACATTTTAGAACTAAATTGAAGCCTGTATTGAAGTCTGATGCTTAGAATACGTAATTACATTGCTAATTTCAGTCTTTAAATAGCCATTATATATATATATATATATATATATATATATATATATATATATATATATATATATATATATATATATATATATATATATATATATATATATATATATATATATATATATATATATATATATATATATATATATATATATATATATATATATATATATATATATATATATATATATATATATATATATATATATAATATATATATATATATATATATATATATATATATATATATATATATATATATATATATATATATATATATATATATATATATATATATATATATATATATATATATATATATATAATATATATATATATATATGATATATAATAATATTTAAAATATTATTCTGATAGATTAATAATATATATATCTGATTAATATTATATAATTATAGATATAGAAAGATCTATACAATATTATCTATATTTTGAATAATATATATATATATATATATATTAGGAAAGTATATATATATAATATAAGTGTAAATTGTTATTATATTATATTTGAGTCAATATTATATATTAACTATCATTATTTATACTATCGGAATATATATAGATATAGTATCTATAGAACCTAGTATTAAGTACTATTTTAACTTTCCTTATTACATTACCTGTTGAGACTATAAAACAAACAATAATTACATTCGATAGAAATTAATACAAAGGTATTAAAATGAGCAATGCACACTCTTATTTATTAATGAACTAGGAACTAAGTTTTAATAAAATTATACTGACACTAAATTTTTTCACCCACCTGCATAATTTAAGCTTAAATACAAATGAAAATATAAATATATATTTTATATTGATAAAAAATATTTTAAATTACAAAATATTCGTTAATAAGTTTAAGAAATAATATTTGTTAGTCATGATATTCTGTATATATTAGTAACATTTTTTAACTTATATTCGCAAACGGAGAGTAGGCAGAAGGAACCTGCAGGGATCATAGGAACCTAGTATTAAGGTACTTCTTTACCCGCTTTGCGCCTTATCGAGTTATTGCCTGTTGAGAACATAGAAACAAAATAATTCTTGTGCGAGTAGAAATTGAACCTACAAAGGGTGTACAGGCAATCGTACACCTCCTTATTTTATTTAATGAACAAGAACTAAAGTTTTAATAAAAATTAGTGACTTGACACTAAATTTTTTTCACCCACCCTGCTTTTGCTGTAAACAAATGAAAATATAAAATTACTATTTTATATTTAAAAAATATTTTTAAATTTAAAATAGTTCGTTTAATAAAGTTAAGAAATAATATTTGTATGTTCCATATATTCTGGTATCATTATATTACTAACATTTATTAAAACGCTTCTATAAATTGCAATATCAGATTAATCATTAGTTAATCATGAAATTGGCTCTAATTAAATTACTGTGGTTATTTGACAAAATAACTTCATTACAGTATAAACATTTCTAATCCTGATTTCAATTTTAATATGTCAGTCGCGTCAGTCAGTCAGTCTAGTATTGCTTCGACTGACACTGGTCAGTACTAACACATCTGTCACTGTGACACTACAGCACGATAACCCATTACATACAACTTCATCTATTTGCGTCTATACAAATGGGTCAACCTGATAAAAGACAGGCTTAAATCTACGTCATCGGATCTGTAGGTCAGAACCGATGTAACATAAGCTTTATTGAATCCCAGATAGAGTAAGGATGTGCTTTTGAAGAGAATGTACACGTTGCTGTATGCTTGAAACCTACAGTAAAGTGGAAAGTTATTTGAACTGAAAATATTTACTATAAAACTTTTTTCGTTTATTATATACTTAATGAAAATCAAAAGCACCAAACAAGTTTTGATCTATACAAAACTACAATTTTACAATATAATCAAGTTTTATATGAGTGCAGTACAATTTGTGCTAATATTAAAATACCATTATAATATAAGTATGGATAGCTACTTTTATTTACTGGAATAAACTATTCTTAAAGTATTTGTAGGTATTTATTTGTAGATTAGTTAAAAGAAGGTTAAAACTCTAGGGTTCTGCAATATTTGAGTAATTTATATATATACATAAGTTCACGCCCATATCATGGTAGTCAGAGAGAACGGAGCGCCACACTCTGAGGTCCCTGCATACCTCTTTCACCACGTCCACTGTCGTCCCCTCTTCATTCACAATTTGAGGGTTTGTGTGGGGTTCTCTTGGTCTAGTAATGTCTGAAACTTGTTCGTCTGGTAAAAATTGGAGTGTTTTAAGAATTTGAATTGCAATTCATCTACGTTAGACTACAAATTTTCAAAAGCTTTCCATATAAATAAACATGTATAAAACAATAAAAGCCACTCAGAGTTATATTCTATAGAATATTATATATTTTTTCATAAAATCGCAAGCTTTTACAGAATGAATATAAAATGCAGGTCAGGCACAATGTATCAGCGGCTCGTGTCAAAATGTGTTTCGCTTGCCTGACCAGTATCAACTGACCCCAGCTTTCCTCTCCATACCTTTAAATTGTAAAAACATAACGCGTGTTCAAAGCTCTACATAGTTGGTTTACTTTTGACGCCTCTCCCTAGAGTCGAATATGTTACAGTGAGTGACGAGGTTACATTTCATACTGTTTTCTGTGCACGGTTTTTGTAAGAAAAGTTTTTTGGACCATATTTCTTTGTAATCAATCTGTTTATTCTTTACTCTAATATAAATATTAGCTGTTATTTATTATGCAGGGAACTGCAGGAACTACATGAACCTAGTGTTAAGACACTCCGTTGCTTAGTTTCTGCTTTCTCCGTCCCCACTTTCCGCCTTTTTCGAGGCATTACGAGTGAGTGTGTTGAGTGGCGGAAGTCAACGCCGCGCTTTGCCTAGTTACATATGTATTCAAATATTTTTATATTCTATACATATTTTTTTATTGAATTAAACTGCGTTTATTTAACTTTAAGCTTTAACTTTCTGATTTCTTTGCTCCTTGTTTTGGATCTTTAAACAATTTCAGAAATCAAAAAACTTTCAATATATTTATAATTTCTTGATTTTTAAGAAACTGATTTACAAATTTAATTAATTTAGACACTTAAAATAAATAAAAAATAAATCTTGCTAACTAATCTACAATCTAGGCAGTAAATAAACTAATTTTCTAACCATAATAGAATAGCTAATTACTAAACAAATTCCCAAGTCACCTGATAGAATAAAACATTTATAGACTAAACACACTTTGTTTAATTAAACCGACGTTCTAGATGACGCTAAGTTTATTTGCATAGTGTCTCCGACGGACGTAAAGCTCTTTTATGTGTATGTATATATATGTGTAAATATGTACGTTGCTATAGCACCGTAAATATCTGTAATTAACTAATCTGTGGCGTTAATACTATAATATTTTTAAAGAAATAAAGTGCTCAGGTATATCTTTTTAAAGAATTGCTTATTTTTTTTTCTTTTAAGTGTAATCACTTACTATTTATAAGGAGATATAGATATAGAGATGAAATTGGAGAATTCATAAAAAAATAGAGATTCACCAAATTTGAAAATTATTTTGAAATTTTTTTTTTCAAATATACCACATTTAAAATTCTATTCTCATCCATTTAAAGCCATGATCAAGTAGTCAAACAAAATTTATGTTTCCGCGTCGAGGATTAAAATATTAAAACTGCTGAGGTGTTTTCGCAACAATTTTTATTTACGGTCGGAATAATTGCACGCCGTTTACGTTTTTAGCTGCATGATTTGTGGCCCTACGGTGGGTCGGTGGAAATCGTTGGCAAAAGGGGACCTATTGTGTCTCATTCAAAATTATTAGTATGATTTAAACTTTTATTTAATTTCAAGCAGCATCGCACTGCAATGATTATAGGTTCAACACCCACTCAAGGTAGTTGGAAAATTCAATTACCTAAATCTATAAACTGAGATTAAAAAAAAGAACGTTTTTAGTTATATCTTCGCAAGCATTATATTATACTAATTTAATATGTAAAATTAAATAGCCAACAAACAATATATATATATATTAAATATATATATATATATATTATATTGTACAAGAAGAATACAGAAATATACATATATATATATACTAGAGATAAGTTCACTTTTGCCCACATATATATATATATATATATATATATATATATATATATATATATATATATATATATATATATATATATATATATATATATATATATATATATATATATATATATATATATATATATATATATATATATATATGTATATGTATATGTATATATATATATATATATATATATATATATATATATATATATATATATATATATATATATATATATATATATATATATATATATTTTGGCCCTCCCCTCCGCGCGTTTAACGAAGTGCACGCGTTTAAAGTTGCTCCTCACATTAATTTATTTTATCCTACATACAGTTTTATTTTAGACATAATTTCTAGTCAAAATGTTACTCATATATGTAATCAATACTTATTAATGGCTCAGTGAACAAAACTTTAACTTTATTAAGTGATATGAAGTGAATTCATCGATTAAACATTCCTGTGCAGTGTACCAGTGTTAAGACAAAGGATTGACCTTTGAACTCTTAAGCTCGCCGTTAGTATACGACTGCAAAGAACTTTATATAAAAATAAATACACTTGATAATCGGACTCGTTGGACTCGTGGCTTATGACACGTATTGATCAGCAACAAGTGAAGAGATCAAATCCACGTTTCGAAATTTTAATTTTGTTTTATTTTTTTATTTTTTATTTATTTTTTTTTTTTCTTGTAATTTGTCTGCTGTGTAAATTAATAATAATTTGAAATGCCACTAAAACGGACCCCTCCAACATCACTTTCTTCCACTATGGAACGATGTCCCTCAGAGGCAAGTTTGATTAAAGATAACAAGAAAATAAATAAAGACGTTGGAACGCCAAATGTTACCTGCCGCAATAAACGTAGACGCTCTCCTTCAGACGATATCGGAGAGAGATTAGACTCTTTTATGGCGGAGATTAGGGATATTTTGGAGGTTTTTAAATCGGAACAAAATCTGAAATTTGAAAAACTCTCTGCAGCTGTAGGTGAAATAAGAAAGCAAAACTGCGAAATTCAAGCATCAGTCGAATTCCTGTCTCAGAAATACGATTCCATAGTCTCCCAAATTGAAAAAATTGAATTGGATCATCAGAGGGATCAACAACAAATACAATTCCTACAGAGCAAAATTGAAAATTACGAACGACTGTCCAGGTCAACTAGCATCGAAATAAGAAATATTCCGCCAGTTCCATCTGAAACAAAAGAAAGTCTTCTTAACACTGTTTCCTCTGTCGGTTCAGTAAAATATCTTGGTGTAACCTTGGATGAAAATCTCACGTGGACTGAACATATACATTTGATGGTATCCCGAATTAGGAAATTAGTATATATCTTTAAAAGACTTAGGTCAAGCGCAACTCAACCCACTTTAAAAATTGTATATTTTTCCCTTGTCCAATCTTTATTGAAATATTGCATACCAGCGTGGGGTGGAGCATCAAAATGTGCAATCCTCCGTTTGGAGAGAGCTCAAAGATGTATTTTAAGGGTGATGACTCATAAGTCTATCCGTTTTCCAACTACAGATCTATACCAGGCTTGTAATGTACTAACTGTACGACAGTTGTTCATATTGTGTACAGTTATACGGAAGCATAGTAGTATTTCGTTCAACTACAATATCTTTGCATCTAAACGTAGATCTGATAAAGTTTGCCCTATTAAGCACCGACGTTTAGTGTCCTCAAATAGGCATTATCTATATTTAAGTTCTACTCTCTATAATATGGTTAACGAAAAACTATGTATTTATCCTCTTTCGCTCCAAAAGTGCAAGATTAAACTAAAAGATTGGCTCTTAACATTAAATTATGACGAGACGGAAAACCTTCTACTAACTACAATATGACACATAAATCCTTCTAAATTTCACGCTCATTTGCACACACACATACACACACACACACACACACACACACACACACACACATACACGCACACTCATATACTACTCTTATTAATAGTTTGTTTTTTATTTTTTACTTTAGGATTGTTATAATACATACTACTTTTGATTTCATTATAAATAATTTTTGTTTATATGTTTACAACGGTTAGTACTTTGTTATTGTGAAAAAAAAAACGCTTGTGAGGTGGGCGTTAATAGCTGTGCCACAGTTTAATACTAATACGGCTATTATCGTACTAATTTTTTCTTGTATATTTACTAAATGTTGTTAATAAATAAATAAATAAATAAATAAATATATATATATATATATATATATATATATATATATATATATATATATATATATATATATATATATATATATATATATATATATATATATATATATATATATATATATATATATATATATATATATATATATATATATATATATATATATATATATATATATTATATATATATATATATATATATATATATATATATATATATATATATATATATATATATATATATATATATATATATATATATATATATATATATATATATATATATATATATATATATATATATATATATATATATATATATATATATATATATATATATATATATATATATATATATATATATATATATATATATATATATATATATATATATATATATATATATATATATATATATATATATATATATATATATATATATATATATATATATATATATATATATATGTGGGCAAAAGTGAACTGATCTCTAGTAGAGATTTCTTGCAGTCATCCTATGGGTATGAGAGAAAGCATATTTTTGCAGGTCTGAGTGTAATTCAGAGCACATACATATATGTAAATAAAATAATATAGTGCAAAAAAAGAGATATTGCACACTGATTTACGCTTAAATTAAAGAAACTACGCACTTCGTAGCCAAATTACATGGGAAATTTCCCTGTAGTGGAAATGACGTCCACAAGCATCTTGCTTGTAGTGAAGTTGTGCCACAATTGGGCTTAAAACTTTACATTCAAAATTTTCTATCATAGGCATTAAAGTACCACCAGTTTCTTATATATTGACTGATTATACTTCGTGAAGCAATCAACCATATCTGTTAGTTTCAAGTTCGTTGTAACAAATTTCGAAACTTTCAATTTTAATTACGAGTACTATTTTAGTTTCTTTGTTATATGTAATTACATTTTCAGAGTGATTGTTTACATTTTCAGAGGGTATTAGCTTGTAGAAGTTAACTATTCATATATATATATATATATATATATATATATATATATATATATATATATATATATATATATATATATATATATATATATATATATATATATATATATATATATATATATATATATATATATATATATATATATCTATATATATATATATATATATATATATATATATATATATATATATATATATATATATATATATATATATATATATATATATATATATATATATATATATATATATATATAATATATATATATATATATATATATATATATATATATATATATAATATATATATAATATATATATATATATATATATATATATATATATATATATATATATATATATATATATATATAGATACGAGTATATGTAACAAAACGTTAATAAGAAAGAAAAAACGAAACATATATAAAAAAAATATTTTTTTTCTATTAACGTTCACGTGTAAGCAGGAGAATGGAGCTTATTGATATCGTTTCTAACCAAAAAAAGCTAAACTGTGAACCTGCAAATCATATACACCTAGTCGGATCCGACTATACCACAAATTAATATTAATATTCATATTATAATTATAAACACATTTTCATAATAACGTTATGTTAAACAGACGTCCGTGCTAATGTCGACTTATTATCAAGTTATCCAGAATAATCAACAGCCCGACAAGTGTCAAGAGAATGGTATAATGTGGCGACAGTTCAGGTGTTAAACTGTTCTCATATAGAAATTTGAGAGTTTCTAGTTTTATTTATATATTTCTCTGCTTTCGGAGAAAATTTAATATAAATTTCTACTAATTATTTTATATAAGTGTTCTTTTTTCTGTTAATTAATTCTTTATTTTTATATTGTGTAATATTTTATGTATATATATATATATATATATATATATATATATATATATATATATATATATATATATATATATATATATATATATATATATATATATATATACATAAAATATTAGTTTTTTGGATCAT